>JAQQSU010018409.1:0-10484 GCA_028627135.1 Pseudochirops cupreus
CATGATACTATTAAACAGATCCAAACAAATGAAAAAATAGAAGGCAATGTGAAATATCTCCTTGAAAAAACTACTGACCTGGAAAACAGATCCAGGAGAGACAATTTAAAAATTATTGGACTATCTGAAAGCCATGATCAAAAAAAGAACCTAGAAAGCATCCTTCAAGAAATTCTCAAGGAAAATTGCCCTGATATTTTAATATCAGAGGGAAAACTAGAACTTGAAAGCATTCACCAAACACCTCTTGAAAAAGATCCCCAAAAGAAAACTCCTAGGAATGTTATTGCCAGGTTCCAGAGTCCCCAGATCAAGGAGAAAATATTACAAGCTGCCAAGAAGAAACAATTCAAATATTGTGGAAACACAATCAGGATAATACAGTATCTAGCAGCTTCTACATTAAAGGATTGAAGGGCCTAGAACATGATATTCCAGAGATCAAGGGAGCTAGAATTAAAACCAGGAATTACCTACCCAAAATTGAGTATAATGTTCCAGAGGAAAATATGGTCATTCAATGAGGTGGAGGACTTTCAAGCATTCTGGCTGAAAAAAACAGAACTGAAAAGGAAATTTGACACTCAAATACAAGAAGCATGAGAAGGTAAACATGGAAAAGAAATCATAAGGAGCTTATCAAAGTTGAACTATTTGCATGCCAACATGGAATAGTGATAATTGTAACTTATGAAACTTTTCTCAGTATCAGGATGGGTGAAGGGAATAAAAACATATATATATATACATATACGTCTATGTAGGAGGGTTTATATATGCATATGAACACATATGTGAGTATGTGTGTGTATATGTGTACATAGAGGGCACAGAATCAATTGAATAGGAAGGGACAATACTTTAAAAAGTGAAATTCTGAGGTGTGAGAGGATTAGAATGAGAGGAGATAGGGAGAGACAGAGTGAGTTTAATCATCTCATATAGAAGAGGCAAGGGATAATTGTTACAATGGAGGATAAGAACAGGAAGGCAAAAGGGAAAGGGTCAACCTTACTGTCATTGAATTTGGCTCAGGGAAGGAATCACATATACTCTAAACTGGGTATCTTGCCACACAGGAGAGTAGGGGGGGATGGAGAAGACAGGTGGGACAATGGAGGGGAGGGCAAGGTGGGGGGGAGGGTTTCTGGAAGTACACATTTCTGTAAAGGGACAGGGATAGGGTAGAGAATAGAACAAGGTGGGGCAGGATAGGAAGCAGGGACATATAATCAGTTTCTCACAATATGTCCACTGTGGAGATGTTCTGCGTAATTACACATGTACAACCTGTATTGAATTGCGTGTCTTTCCAGGAGCGGTGGGTGACAAGGGAGGAAGGGAAAGAATCTAGAATTTAAAGTTCTATCATCAAATGTTAAAAATATGTATGTATATATATACATATATATATATATGTATATACACACACACTATTATTATTATTATTATTAACTACATCCAACTGGGAATTAAGATACACAGGCACTGTGGTAGGGAGATTCATCCTGCCCTACTGGAAGGTCAGAGGGGCGAGGGGGAGGACATAGCAGAGAGCAGATTGAGGAAGGGGTTATATAGTGGGAAGGCTGTTTTGAGGTGATGGGTGGGGGAAAGATGGGGAGAAAATTTGTAACTCAATATCTCATGGAAATGAATGATGTAAACAAAAAAACAAATTAATTTACTTAAAAATTTTTTAAAAAGTGTCTGAGATGGAATTTGAACTTAAGTTTTCCCAGCTCTAAGTCTTGTGCTTTATCTCCAGGACATTCCTATCTTTATATGATTTTACCTCCCAGTAGAATATAAGGTACTTTAAAGTAGGATTGTTTCTTTTATTTTTCCTGTTTTTGTACCTCTATTGCTTTTTCACTTTGCCTTACAAATCCATGCACTTGGTAATTGTTGGCATGTAATTCCTTGTGAGTGTAGTGACACAAATGGTATTATGGGAGAAACTCACAAAAAGTTAGTGATGTATTCTTATTTGAAGGAATGGCTTAGGCCAAGAGAGGGGAAGGATAGGGAAGATGAGAGTCAGCAGTACTCCTCTCTCCCTTCCTTCATATTTTTAAGGGAACAGATCTTTCTTTATGACCTATGAATCACAGACTCATTAATCATCATTTAGGTTTTTTATATGTCACCAGGGACCTGTTTGTTTATTTTTTTGACTGACAAAATTAGAACAAAAAGATTTCCATTCTATTAATTTATAAAAAAGTTGTCTAAAAATCTTCATTGAGAGAAAAATGAGTATTTTTTTACAGATACATATTATTCTATGGTAGTGGTTCTCAATCTTACTAATGCCACGACCCTTTAATACTTATATATGGGTGTATCTATCTGCATGTGGGCAAGACCCGCCTGGAGATAGATAGAGGAGGTTCCTAAGACCATCGGAAATATGTGTTTGCTGATGGTCTTAGGCAACCCCTGTGACCCCTGTGAAAGGGTCATTTGACCCCCAAAAAGGGGTCATGACCCGCAGGTTGAGAACCACTGTTCTATGGGATAATAATTGTTCTGTGTGAGCACAGGATTATAGGTTCAGAGCATTATAGATTTGGAGCTGGAAGTAATTTTGGAGGCCATCAAGTAAAGTGGCATCATTTTACAGATGGAGAAATTGAGGCACAAATAGTAAATAGTCCAGGGTCACATTGCTTAATGTATTCCTTGGCCAAAACTGAACTCTCATCTCACTCTGCTTTATACCTCTTCCTTGCATGTTTTCAACTCTGGAGAACAAGATGCCCTCACTAGGTATCACCTGATGTCTTGTTTTCTTCCTCTGCTTTCTTTCCTCCTTTTGTGTGTTGTTTCCCCTTTAGGTTGTAGGACCTTTGAGGGCAGAGACTATATTCTTTTTCATTAATTATATCCCCAGTGCTTGACATAGTGACTGGAATATCCCTTGTCATTGAGTCGTTTTTCAGTCATGTATCATTCTTCATGACCCCATTTAGGTTTTTCTTGACAGAAATAATGGAATGGTTTGTCACTTCTTTCTCCAGTTCATTTTACAGATGAGGAAACTGAGACAAACAGGGTTAAGTGACCTAGTCTCACAGCTAGTAAGTTACTGAGCCAGATTTGGACTCAAGAAGATGAGTTTTCCTGATTAGGCCCAACACTCTACAAACACCTAGCTGCCCTGCCTTAAACATAGTAAGGACTTAATGAATATTTATTGGATTGGATTATATAATAAATGTCTGAAATACTGCTTCAGTTTATATTTTTCCTCACTCCCAGTCAAGTGCATTCTGAGCTCCAGTGTCAAAAACTGTAGTTTGATCACTAGGTTAATTGTCAAATGGCTACCTAACCATAATACATAGGGTGTGACCTGCATCACCTTGAGGGTATAGCAACATGAGATCTGAAATCTGCTTAAGTATATGAGTACTGAAGAGGACAAATATCTTTTCTTTCCAATAAAATGGCAGAAAATGAGAATATTGGGGTGAAGAGCCAAGATGGCAAAGTAAAAGCAGGGACTCCCTTGAACTCTTCCCTAAACCTCTCCAAATACCTGTAAAAAATTACTCTAAACAAAAGCAGCAGAAGCCATAAGGTGACAGAATGAAACTAATTTCTAACCCAAGACAACCTGGAAGGTCAACAGGAAAGATCTGTTGCAGCAGTCTGAAAGAGAAGCACAGTCCAGGGCAAAACACATCAACACAGACCAGGACCCCCTAGCAAACCTGAGGCAGGCCTCAGGACACTGAATCATTGGCAGCTGTGGTGGTTTCCAGACTTCTCGACCCACAAATACCAAAGACAACTTAGAAGATCAGTGGTAAATGTCTATTGGACCTTGGTGAGAGAGGAGGAAGGTCCAGTGGGGCTTGAGAAGCAGGATAGCAGCAGCTCTCAACCCACAGGTCAAGGTGGAGGAATCAAGTGGCTGATCAAAGGTGGATTGTAGGAATCTCTTCATTGATGGTAAGATAGGATTACTGTGCTTTGCACTTGCTTGCATCTGAGTCACAGTCCTGGGTGGCGGTCCTGAGGTGAGGCATGGCAGAGCTTGTGGCAGGGGTGGAGAGGGAATTCTCTTCATAGTTCCAAGGCAGAAAAGAGTGCTTGTGGTCACTTAAAGAACAGAGTACAGGGCAGGAGAGGAGCAAACACCTCTTCTTTGATCATACCACCTTGGAAGAACTGAAAATTTACAGGTCTTTAGAAATATCTCTGAAAATAGCTACACAAATCCCCTGAAGATTGGGACAGTACACCCTCCGCACTGGAAGCAGAGTCCTACCTTAACAAAGAGTTTAAAAAGACAAGCAATTGACTGACAAAATGAACACACAGCAGAAAAAGCCTCAGATTACAGAATCTTACTTTGGTGACAAAGAAGATCAAAACATACAACCAGAAGAAAACAACAAAGTCAAAGCTCCTACATCCAAATCCTCCAAGAAAAATATGAATTGGCCAGGGGCCATAGAAGAGCTCAAAAAGGATTTTGAAAATCAAGCGAAGTAGAGGAGAAATGGAGAAGAGAAATGAGAATGATGCAAGGAAATCATGAAAAAAGAGTCAACAGCTTTCTAAAGGAGACTCCCAAAAAATGCTGAAGAAAATAACACCTTGAAAAATAGACTAACCAAAATGGCAAAAGAGGTCCAAAAAGCCAACCAGGAGATTCTTTGCCTTAAAAAGCAGAACTGACCAAATGCAAAAGAGGTCTTAAAAGCTCACTGAAGAAAATAATTCCTTAAAAATTAGGATGGAGTAAATGGAAACTAATGAATCTATGAGAAATCAAGGAATTACAAAATAAAACTAAAAGAATGAAAAAAATAGAACACAATGTGAAATATCTCATCAGAAAAACAACTAACCTGGAAAATAGATCCAGGAGGGATTATTTCAAAATTATTAGACTACCTAAAAGCCATCATTAAAAAAAAAAGAGCCTAGATATTATCTTTCAAGAAATTCAAGAAAAACTACCCTGATATTCTAGAACCACAGGGTAAAATAGAAATTGAAAGAATCCACCAATCAACTACTAAAAGAGATCCCAAAAGGAAAACTCCCAGTAACACTGTGGCCAAATTACAGTTTCTAGGTCAAGTAGAAAATGTTGCAAGCAATTGAGAACCACTGTTCTATGGGATAATAATTGTTCTGCGTGAACACAGAAAGAAACAATTCAAGTATTCTGTAAGCACAATTAGGATAACAGAAGATTCACCATTTTCTACATTAAGGGATTGCAGGGCTTAGCATATAATATCCCAGTCAAAGGATCTAGGATTAAAACCAAGAATCACCTACCCAGCAAAACTGATTACAATCCTTTTGGAGGGAAAATGGATATTCAATGAGAAATAGTGCTTCTGAGCATTCTTGATGAAAAGAATTGAACATGAAAGGATGTTATCTAAAAAATAAAATTAATGGGTGAGAGAGGAATGTATTGGGATAAAGAGAAAGGGAGAGGTAGAATGGAATAAATCATCTCACATAAAAGAGGCTAGAAAAAGCTTTTACAGTAAAGGGAAAGGGGGTGAGTTGAGAGGGAATGAGTAGACCTTACTCTCATTGGATTTGGCTTAAGGAAGAAATAACATACACATTCAACTCATTATGGAAATCTGTCTTATCCCATAGAAAGTATGGGGAAATGGATAATCTGTCTTATCCTATAAAAAGTAGGGGGATGATAGAAGGGAAGACAAATGGGAGGAGGTGGTAATCAGAAGCAAACACTGTTGAAGAGGGACAGGGTCAAAGGAAAGAACAGAATAAATGGGGGACAGGATAGGATGGAAGGAAATACAGTCTTTCACAACATGACTATTATGAAAGTGATTTGCATGACCACACATGTATAACCTATATCTAACTGCTTGCTGCTCAATGAGGGTGAGTGGGAAGGGAAGAAGGGAGAGAATTTAGAACTCAAAGTTTTAAAAACAAATGTTAAAAATTGTTTTTCCATGCAACTGGGAAATAAGATATACAGACAATGGAGTATAGAAATCTATCTTGCCCTACAGGAAAGGAGAAGGGAAGGGGATAAGAAAAGAGGTGGTGGGTGATAGAATGGGGAACAGATTGAGGGAAGGGGTAAGCACACTGGCTTGGGGTGAGGTGAGGAGAGAGATGGGGAGAAAATTTGAAACTCAAAATCTTGTGGAAATAAATGTTGAAAAGTAAAAATAAATTAAGTAATAAAAAGAAAAAAGCAAAATGAAAAAAAGAATATTGCTAAATGAGAGGCAATGTTATACAATTCTTTTTCCTTGTCCTTCTTCATATATGGGAACATTCATATTTGCTGATGATTATCCAGTTTATAATACACATAAGACATGTTAATTTAAACAAAATTAATAACAACAAAAATAAATAGGACATTGATCCTAAATTCTTGCACTTACAGATTTGTTGAGAGACAATTTAGTTCAAAATACAGTGTTATGGCTATGGACAAAGAATTTGCAGACCTGGATTATTGCTCAGGTTTTTCACTCATTGGGTCTGTTACTTCAGACAAGTCATTTAAATGGCAATTTGCCTGAGTTTATTCACCTGAAAAATAATAATTCATCCCTACTAATCTCAAGGGGTTGTTGGGAAGATCAAATAAGATAAACTCTAATGAATTTTGTAATATTCATTGAACTATGTAAAGATAATGTATGTATTAATGCATGTATATTAATGAGTCTGATAATGGTGCTATAGATTGTCTTCTTTGTAGAAGCTTCCTTTTTCTCCCTGAAGTGCTTTCATTTGCTTCACCAAAACTCTGAAACTAATTTTTCCATTTGGAATCTCTGTCCTAGATTGACATTCAGACAATGACCAATGTACAGACCTCAGGTTGTGATCTGATTTATTAAAGTGGAGAAGCTAAGTAATGTATCCTTTTTTCCCCCCTCAGGAATATGGACTTGGGAAAGATGGAAGGAATAGTTTCAACTAATTATTTTCTCTAGTTAGAGTTGTGTTTTCCTTTCTTAATGAAATATGGAAGAAAGCCAGAAAGGTCAATATATTAGGTCACCAAGGAAGGAAAGACTTTTATTTACTTATTTACCTACAAATTTATGTGTTTATTCATTTGTGTTTCTATCTCTGTGTGTGTTTTGTGTGTTTTACTTGACTGATCTTTGCTTCATTGAATGAATGAGAACTGAGGGGGGTTGCTGTTCTCCCAGGCCAGTGAATGTAGTACATCAGGGAAAAGAACGAATAAGATATTGAAAAAAGTTAGAAGGCCCTAGAGCAGTGGTTCTCAACTTTGCTAATGCCAGACCCTTTAATATTTGTATGTGGGTGTCTCTGTATATGGGCATGTCTGCATGTGGGCTGACCCGCCTGGAGACGGATAGAGGAGGTTCCTAAGACCATTCAAAATATGTGTTCTCCAATGGTCTTAGGCAACCTCTGTGACCCCTGTGAAAGGGTTGTTGCATCTCAAAGGGGTTGTGACCCACAAGTTGAGAATCACTGACCTAGAGGAAAGAATTCCTTCACTGAATTCAAACTCCTTTTTTTTCCCTATGGTCAGGTAAGGAGAGGCATGAAAAAACTGATCAATGATCAATGTGTTATAATCTTGGAAGAGATTTTAGAGAGACCAATCCCTTCATTTTAGATAAAGAACTGAAAACTAGAAAGGTCAAAAGATTTTCCCAAAGTCAAACCGGTAGTAAATAACTGAGCCAGGATGGAATATCAGTTCCTGAGACTCAAAATCTAGTATTTTCCCCATTCTAAAAATCAGTGGAAGACTAGAGTTGAAGAAGAGTCTAAGCCTGCAATTAGTGGGACAAGGATAGTCTGGAGTTGAAGTCTACATATGATTAAGTTCTTCAAACAAGGTGATCAAGATCACAATTTAGCGCTAGAGAGGACCTTATTGGTAATTGAATACAGTCCCTTCCCTCCCTAACCTCATTCTGAAAATAAGGAAAATTGGATGTATAAAGATTAAATATTTACCCAGGGTGATACAACTAGTAAATGTTTGAGGGAGGCCTTTCTGATTCCAAGGCCAATGTGTTACTGCACCATGACTCTTTTCTTAACACATAGGGGCTTTGTGGGAAGTAGGACATCTAATACATTGAAGGCTAGATGAAAGGGAGAAATAGAAAGAAGGAAGAAAGGGCAATAGTCTTACATGGGCTGACCACAATTCCAGGATGAAAAACTACCCCTCATACTGTTGAATACAGATATACAAAGAGAGTAAAAGAATGTTAGACCTGGAAGAGGTCAATCCCCCTCACTTGAGGGCAAGAATGGTTTGCCAATTTGCAGCTCATAGCAGAGCTGTGACTAGCTTCCAGTTTTACTTGGCTTCTATATAATGTTCATTGCAATTGGTTGCTTTCAGATGAATTATAAAATGAAAATTTTAAGGGTATATTACGGAGCTTAGTTCTTTTTACTTTAGAACTGCTTGTGTTTTTAGATGCCAGCAAAGCTATTATACACATTTTGATCACAACCAGAGCCATAAATAACATTTCTTATACTCTGATCAAACTTTATAAAAAGTTTCATGGGCAAAAAGCCCTGAAACAATCCTCAAATCAACTTCTAAGACAAATGAAATTAAGGGGTGGGGAAACATGGACCCTTGTGACATTCATTTGTATGAATAGAGCCAAGCCTGTGGAGAAGGGATTTAAGCTGGATTATAGCAGCCTAGGAGTAAACATTATCTATAATCTTCATATTTTAATGATCTATTCTTCCCAAATTAGTACTAAGCTCTGTTATTTCTATGTGAGAAGGAGTGAAGGTATAGTCCATACCCTCTAAATTTCAATGCCCTGGGGCAAAACCTTGAGCACTCTTCAATTTTTATCGCTCTGGTCACAACCTTCAGGAATTAAAAAGAAGCATGTCTCAAAAGTGATCTCTAATTGCATAAAAAAAAAAGTTAATCAAACTAAATACCTGACTAGAAAGGGGGATATGGAAAGAAACTTGAACATTCCCTCATGAATTTCCCCCATAGCATTTTTTTTCACATATTAGGCCCTTAAAATTTGTTGACTGGATGTATCAATTCAATTATAAATTTTAATTCAACAATATTTGTCATTTTATGATGTGTAAGCCACAACATTGGTGTTGGAAATACAAAGATAAAAATAAAATAATCCTTACCCCCAAAAAGAGCTTAAATTCTGTTAGGGGTGGGTGGGCTACACTATCTCTCTGCAACCTTTGTGAAGACATCTCAAAATGAGAAGGGAGAAAGACATCTAGAAACCAGAGACAGATTTTTGTAAGACTGGACAGCCCTGAGTCCTGGGTTTTCTAAACAATTACACAACCTAGGACCCTTCTCCCCTTCCCTTGCTGTCAATCAGCCTTAAGCCCTTCAGAATTTTAGGAATCTCTTAGAGCCTTTCCCCCTTCTTCACTTTGGCATTTGCCAAAGAGGGATAGGTACTTTTGGATTGGCACCCAGACTGTAAGACCACCTCCTAGCCACTGAGACTTTGTTCCTTATCACTGGAGGAGATTTTTCTTTCAGATTGTAAGCCCACATCCCAGCCAATGGGAGAAGGGACTGTGATGGGAGGGCGCTTGACTGTATTAGGGTATAAATTCTTATTCTGTCTTCTGTAACATTCCTCCTCTCACTGATCCATCATGGAGAGGACCACCCTTTTCCCACGGGGGAAGAGAATAAAATTGTCTTGTTTTTATCCTGAGAAACCTCTGTGTTCTTGATTAAATTTTTAATGGGGTTTTTCATCCCATACAGGGGGATAGACCATTTATACAAGTAAGTAAAGATCCACAGTATTATTGAGTAATTTCAAGAATGGGGCAATGAGGGGGAGCAGAGCCAAGATGGCGGCGTAGCAGCAGCAACATATCGCAGCTCTCACATAGCCACCCCAAAATACCCATAAAACAGGACTCTAAACCAATCCTAGAACTCCAAAACGCACACAAAGATACTTCCCACTAAAGTCAGCTCAGCTACGAGAAACCACATCAGCACTGCAAACCAAAACCAGCCTGACCTGAAGCCGCTGCTGTGCCCCGGGGCGGCTGTATGGGAGGAGCTGAGGGGCCTCTCAGGTGAGCGGATTAGCAGCAGCTGCGAGTGGGATTTGTGAAAGGGGGAGATAAGCAGTCCGGCCAGAAGGCCTCCAGAGCAGAAAAGCAAAAGGCAGAGGTTTTGCACCCACCTCAGCGTTGCAGCTTCCCGCCCGCAGCCTGCAGGCAGCAGGGGGACTGAGCGAGTGTTCTCAGGCCAGAGCTCTTGCGTTGAGCGGCCTGGATCTGGATTGCCGTCTTGGGCCTTGGTCTTGGAGTCCTCGCTATCCAGTCAGCCAGAAGTATATAGAAAGAGTTCCCAGCCTCTTCCTAAGAGCTACGGCAGCCGGGAGGACCCCAGCGATTGGGGACAGAGCTTTCCCTTCTGGAAGCAGAGCCCCCCAGAGATTTAAAAAAAAAATCATGGTCTGAAG
>JAQQSU010001841.1:0-14860 GCA_028627135.1 Pseudochirops cupreus
AGAATGCCCAATGCAAGTCAGCTCCTCTGTAATTTCTAGTCTTTGATAGTTGTTTGGAGCACCCAGATGCTAAGTGATCTGCCTTACATAGCCAATATATATATCAGAGGTGGGACATATATAGGTCTTCCTTGTTCTGATACCTTTTCTCTATCCATGATACCATGCTGACTATGATTGGTTTTTAAACCTTTAATTAAGCTGTTAATTTTTTATTCATTTGGCAACTCTCACTTAACATTTTGTGGATGAACAATTATTAAATAATATTTAATTATTTATGTAAGTATTAAATATTATGTGAATTAGTATACAATTTATTAAATGTTACACAGATACATTATTATATATCATATATGTATACACACACACACACACACACATATATATATATATGAAAGGTAGTAGGATTAATTATACTGGGATTTTTGAAAGAAATTGAATTTAAGTGGTTATTGAATCTCAAAATATAATTTTGACCATAATCTATATAAAACTCTAAAATCTGGCAGAAAATATCTGTAATCACCTATTTTGAAAATCTTGCTTGACATAGTAAGTATTGGTCCATATTTTTGAAATGCTATTAAGATCTTAGCTATAAATCTAATGCTCATAAAGAGCCTGATTTTAATTAAAATGGTAAGAAAGACCCTATGTATATTGAAAATATTTCCAAATTCATCACTAATGATGAGAAGAATGGTAAAATACATCATTTAAATCCTTAATTTTTTGATGATTAACTACAAAAAGCTTACTTGTTAAGAATATTTTCTTATGTCTCAAAAAGAATTAGCAGTTGTCAGAATATTAATTCTTGTCTCTATCCTTTTCCATAATTTGGAACTCTCATCTGTAGTCATCCCAACTCCCGGAGTACACTTGCTTTCACTCAGTCTCTTGTATGTGGTAAACATTCTTGTTATTCAGTTTGATGTGATTTTATTATTTTAATTTTATTATCTGTGTATCCTCTACATGTATGTCCATTAGCAATTTCTATGTGATATTTTCGTCATCTAAAAGTCAGGAACTTTGCATGTACGTGTTTAGAAATGTATATATGGGTATAAAACTTCACATATATGTCCATAATTGTGTATATATGGTATATGTAATATATCAAACAACAAGACAAAGAAAGGAATTAAGAATCTTCACACTTAAAAAAATATATATCTGTTCAAGAACTCCAAGGCCTTGAAAAATCTCACATGTGTGTCTTTATTTTACACTGACCAGACGTCAGATGCAAACATAAACTGTGGTTTATTGCTTAACATTCTAATTTCATTAGTGTTATTGTTCTCTTTAATATTATTTTCTCATCTTCGAATTGGCAATTAGCCAAGACATGATGTAGTATTCTACAAAGGGTTATAGCAGTGCTGTGGGACTTGGCTACTTGACATCTAGATATATGAATGTCCATCCCTCTGACAAGGGATACAATGTGAAGAAGGGTGGAGAAAAAATCATTAAGACTCCCAGAAAAGGCTGCCCGAGAAGGTTACATGGATAAAGTTGTGTCCTATTGGCACTCAACTGATTGCTGTCTTTACTTTGTGATTCAGAAAGGTCTTATAGTGATGGTGCTAAGCAGCTTGTAACTCCATCTAAATCCTTCTGCCACCTTAGTCAGCAGGGAATAGACAAGACATAGATAAAAGACCTGTAATCAGTCATGAAAATGGAAATGCCCTCTGCTAGCTGAATGCTCCTTCAGTCTGATAATCAGAGGTTCCTCCCTCTCCTAGGTGAAGTGAGTCCATGAGGCTCCTGTCTGTATTTTCATTAGAAACCAAAGAAGTTTTGCTTCTACTCTGACTTCTTCATTAGTGCTGTTGGTTCTTTTCCCACTGAAGTAAAGACAGATCAGATGGAACAAGTGAAAATAATGGTATGGCATCTATCAGTTTTTGTATTAGTCAGAGACGGAAAGGTTCCCTTTCTTTTATAGGGCTTATGTCTCCAGGAACAGAGAAGAGGAAAAAAGGGAAACTTATTTTAATCATCAGGAGAAAACTGTGGAAAGAGAAAGAAACAGAGAGAGAGAGAGAGAGAGAGAGAGAGAGGAGAGAGAGAGAGAGTGAGAGAGAGAGAGAGAGTCAGCAGGCTCTGGAGTCAGGAGAAGCTGAGTTCTAATTCAGCCTCAAGACACTTAGTAGCTATATGATCCATGGCAAGTTGCTTAACCCTGTTTGCCTCAGTTCCTCATCTGTAAAATGGACTGAAGAAGGAAATGGTAACTACTTCAGTATTTTTCTCAAGAAAACCCCAAACAGGATCACAAAGAGTAAGACAGGACTGAAAAAACAACTAAACAACTATGACAGAAAGAGACTTTCCTACCAGTATAATCATTGGTAGAATTTTTGAAGACTTGAAAAATAGAGCTAACTAAATTAAAATGCAGTTGTTTTGTTTTGTTTTGTTCTTTTAACCAGGAATTATTTTTAGTCATGGTGTTACTAGTAAACTCTCTTTCTGAAATTGCAGATCTAATTCTCTTTCTGACATTCCCAGACATCTATAACTCATAGTTCATTTGTTTTGAATTGTAAAGAAAATATGGATCACCAATTTCAATAGGAGGCTCAACTTTTAAAATTAAATTTTCTTTAGCAAGATATGGGATGTAAAAGTGGTCCCAATAAAGTATTTACTATATATTATAAGATATATACATGTAGATATATGAATGTCCATCCCTCCGAGAAGGGATACAATGGGAGGAAGGGTGGAGAAATAATCATTAAGACTCCCAGAAAAGGCTGGGATATACAATAAATTGTATACATATATCTTACTATAAATGAATTGCTCCTTTGCCACCAGGAGAACTATATTATAGCATAGAGTTGTGTTTATGCTTCCAAAGTCATCGTTTAGAAGTACATGTGTGAAGAATGATAATCATAATAACTTACATTTATAGAGTGCTTTAAGGTGTACAAAGCATTTGTTTGTGTTGTGTCCTTTGATCCTTGTCATAAATAACCTTGAGTAGGTTCTGGTAATATTCCCATTTCGCTTTGGCGGAAACTGAGACCAAGTGTGTTAATTTATTTGCCTAGCATCACAAAGTTAGTGTTGAAAGCAGGATATGAATTAAGCTTCCTGATTACAAATCAATGACTTTATCCATTGTATCACCTAGCTGCCTCAGGAGGAATCCAAAATTCTAGATTTTTATATTGTTTGGGTATGAATTCTGGACAACCAAGACAACCAAGGAGAAGATTTTTTTTTTAATTTTGCATCCAGTGCTCCTCACACACAAGACAGAGAGGATATCAACTAGAACCGCTAGGACAAAGATCTGGGGAAGTTAGTAGAGTGTAAGCATAATCTGAGTCAGCAATGTAATGTAGCAGCCAAAAAAGTCAATGGGATCTCTGGTTGTATTAAACAAGTATAATTTAACTTTGAGAGCTACAAATTGATTTTATTATGTGCACAAAAAGAAAAGGAAGTCACGCATAATAGAGATCCATAAACAAGACTTGTTTTTAGTCTGCTATGTATAAGGAAACATCCATTTTATTAGATGTGTAAGATCAGAATAAAAATATCTTTTTTAAAAAATGAACTGAAAGGTTTTTTTAAACAATAGAAAGCTAATACTTTTATGTAATGAAACAAATGGAATAACTATTTTTTTTCTCTCTGAAAAAAGAGATAATTTCCACTAATAAAAAGGTGATAATTACTTTGCACTCTGCTTTAGTAAGACCACATATGGAGGAGTACTGCATTCAATTTAGGACACCACATTTTAAGAAAACACTGATAAGATGGAGAATGTTCAAAGGATAACACAAAATAATAATAATAATAATAGCATTTATATCATGCTTTAAGATTTACAAAACACTTTACAAACATTTTCTCATTTTGTCCTCCCAAGAAATTTAAGATAGGTGCTATTATTGTCCCCATTTTACAGATGAGGAGACAGAGGGATACAGAGATTAAGTGACTTGTTCAGGGTTATACCTCTAGTTTGTAGCAGAACTTGAACTCAGGTCTTTCTTACTCCATTTCCAGCATTCTCTCCACTGTGTCACCTAGCTGTATCAAGGGTAAATGGCCTTGAGTCTATCCATATCTTAAGAAGACCGGGTAAAAAAATTGAGGACATAGGGCATTCGGGACATTTTAGCCTCAGAAAAGAATATTCCAGGAGGAAATGAAAGCTACCTTCTAGTATTTAGAGACTCCTTTTCTGAAACAGAGGTTAGATTTGTTCTATTTGAGCCAAATGATAGAACCAAGAGTAATGTATAGAAGGTTACAAAGAGGGAAATGTAGCTTTGATATAAAGAAAATTCCTAATAATTAGAACTGGCTTGTCTCGACACATGGTAGATTCCCCTTTATGTAAGTCTTCCATCAGAGGCTGGAAGAGTGGCTGTCCAAGATATTATAGTAGATCTAATTTTGGGGTGTGAGTTGGTCTAGATAGCCATGGAAAGCTTGTCCCAAAATCCTTTATGATATGAATCTGTAAAGAGCTACAGTGTACATAATGGATTAATATGGGACTTCTAAATTAAACATGGCCATAGAAGTTGCTCTATTTCCTTAGAAAAGGCTGTCCTTGATAAGGATTTGAGTTTGAAGATTTTCTAATTGCAGAGGGAGTCATTTCAATCTGATAGTTTAGGGTTTTTAGAAATTTGAGTATTTCCCTTATCCAAACTGAATCTATTATCAGATGGATTATAGTATTCATTTTGAAAAACTTTGCAGAACATGTATTTTCCTCCATTCTTGACACATTTTGATTTATATATGATTTATATATTGCTATATTATACTATATTATATTACATTGTTATATTATGTTACATTAAATTATACTATATTATATCATCATATATTATGTATTGATTTTGATTATATAAATTAATAAGTCCCTATATACTTTGTGAGTTTCTGTGTGTAAAACGTAAGGTTAAATAGAAATCTAATTTGACATTCAGATTTTGTTAGTGTATTATTCTTTAATCAGCAAATATTTATTAAGCACCTACTATGATTCAGAGGCTGAGGATACAAAGACAAAAATGAAAGTTCCTGCCCTCAGGAAGCTTACATTCAGTCCTGGCAGAAAACACATACTTAGGGGCAGCTAAGTGGTGCAGTAAATAGAGCACTGGCCCGGGAGTCAAGAGGACCTGAATTCAAATGTGACCTCAGACACTTAATACTTACTAGCCATGCGACCTTGGGCAAGTCACTTAACCTCAATTGCTCTGCCTTCCCCCTCCAAAAAAGCAAAAACCAAAAAAACCCAAATACATAACATAATAGTAGTTCTGGGAGGGAGGGCGCAGGCAGCTTGAGGAATCCAGAAGGCAGTCCTTAACTTAAAGAAAATAATGGATTCAGAGATGTGAAGGTGAGGAGGGAGTGTTTTCCAGCAGTAGAGAATAGTTAATGCAATGACGTGAAGCCAATAGATGGAGTGTTATGTGTGAGGAAAAGCAAGAAGTCCCCTTTGACTAGACCCTGGAGTATGGAAAGGGAAGTAATGTATAACAGTGATAGAAAGGCAAGCTGAGCTAGGCAAAAAAGGGCTTTAAATGTTCAAATAAAGAAGTTCATATTGAAACTACAGGCAAAAGGTAGCCATTGTTGTGTACTAAGTAAAGGTGTGATATGATTAGATCTACACTTAAGAAAAATCACCGTGGTGGCTATGTGAAGGATAGAGTGGAATGGGGAGAAACGAAGTAGTAAGATGAATTAGAAGGCTATTGAAATGGTCCAAGCAAGATGTGATGAGAGCCTGAACTAAGGGAGTGGCCATGTGAGCAGTGAGGAAAGGGTGACTCAGAGGGATATTATGGAAGCAGAAAAGACAAAATAACATAATTTATTAAATTTGTTGGGTGAGGAAGACTAAAGATTTGAAGAAAATGTCAAAGTTGAAAATCTAGGAGACTAGAGAGATGGTGCCCTTGGCTGGATTAGAAAAGCTTGGAAGAGGTATGGGATTTGAACAATTTAAGTTCTGTTTTAGGCATAATAAGCTTAAGGTATCTCCAGTTTGAAATCATCCAGTTGAATCAGCAAGACTAGATTGGTAATGTGTGACTAGAACTCAAGACAAAACCAAGTCATCTGGATAAAGATGACAAAACAGGGAATGGGAATCCAATGGAGTAATAGATTATATAGAGAAAGAAGAAGAGGGGGTTGGGGACAGAGCCTTGTGGTATACCCACACCAGAAGTATATAATATAAATCTTGATCCAGTATATTTATAAAAATCAATCCAACAGGTAGGAGGAAAACCAGAAACAAGGAATATCATGAAACCCCAAAGGAAAGAGGATGCCTAGGGAGAGATAGATGTAAATAGTGTCAAATACCACAGAGAAATCAAGAATGATGAGATTGAGAAAAGCTCTTCAGAGTTGCAATTAAGAGATCACTGGTAACTTTGGAAAGAATAATTTCACTTCAGTAATGAAGAGAAAAACCAGATTGCAAAGAGTTGAGGAAGAAGTAGGAAGAAAGTAAGCAGTGAAGACACTGCTTTTGAAGAGGCAGAGAAATAGTTAGATTAGTAGGGTCTAGTTAAGTCAGTGGGGGGGGGGGGGGTTGGTTTATTTTTAGGTGGAAGATTTAGGCATGTTTATAGGCAGCAGAGAAAGAGCCAGTAGCTCTGCAGAGGTTGAAGATTATAGAGATAGTGGAAGACTGAGAGGCAATGTGTTTGAGAAGGTAGGAAGAGATGGTGTAGCAAGATTGGCCTTGGGAAGGAGAAGGATACCTCATTATCAGAAACTGGAGATAAAAGGTAAAATATAAAACCAGGGCATATCTCTCAAGCTCATGAATGAAGTTTGGGAGCAGTCACTACCACTAAGTGGCAGCTTTGCTTTGTTAAAAAGTAAAGCTATCTGGTTGTCTCTTCAAATCTAAGGCAGTTGGCCCCACACAACTGCTTTTTAAAATATCAGCAGAAACATTCTACAAGAAAGATAACAGTAAATGAGATACCAGTTTCAAGCAAAAACAAAAAAAACAATAAGAGGATAAGCCTTTTCTAAGGCTTTGATGAGCCCTTGACTAATTTCTATTATTTTTATCTTTAATATTAATAATTATTCACCCTAATCAAAAGATAACTGATCTGCTTTAACCCTTCCCAACTAAGGAGCTCCTGATTTTGCTCATAATCAGGCATGGTCCTGAATGCTTTTACATGGTAGTTGTGCTGCTGTTGTCTTATTGAGAATTGAAGACGCATAGACAAAACATGAATCACACAATTTTAGGTAATTTTTCAAAAATTAGATTAACTATTGCATTTTCAAAACATTCTGTATTTATGCAGAATACAGGTTCTACTAGAGACTCTATTCCTTCATATGATCTCAGAGTAAAATTAACTTCCAAAGAGATAGTATTTGTCTACCACCTCTGAGTTACGGCTAAATTTTACTATTAATTTTACTAAACTAATAGAGAATTTGGCATATGGAGTAGAAAGTGATGGATTTGGTTTCAAACAACCAGAGTTCAAATCCCAGCTCTACCACTTAAGTCAACAAGCCACTTAATCTCTTGGACAAGTCATTTAATCTCTGCAAAATAAAGAGATTTACTCTAAATCTAAAATCCTTCCACTGGATGTTTACCACATGACAAAAGTAGGAATTCTCCCTCCCAGTATGTCTTCTTATCACCTGCTCTATTATGTTGTTTTCTTGAATTGTTGTTTTCTTGAATATTTAAGCAGAGAAATGATTCCCATCACTTTGTGCTAGAATTGCTGATTACCAAACCACCTTTCTACTGACAAAAGCAACTTTTTAAAGGACTTTGTGTCTTCAACAATTTAAATCTTAACTCAAATATAGCATAACATATTTTGAACCGTTTGTAACCACATCAATAACCAGTTAGTTTATTCATTTCCAAAGTGGATTGATTTTACTTCCTGCTGTGTGGATGGGTCTTTAAACTTTATGCTGTCATTCTTAAAGAGTGCTCTGTCTAATAATACCTTTCCCTTTTCAACTATATGTATCCTTCTGCTCCCAGGGAATATGATCAGGAAGATGTACTTCTGTTAAACACTTATAAAGTTAATTGTCATTTAATCAAGATCATTCATTTAGTTTTGAATCAGAAAACTAAATTTGGTGACCAGAAAGGCCAGCCTTGCCAAGAATGTCATAGTTTTGGAAAATCAACATCGTAAGAGGTTTTCTTTTGTGAAAAAAAAAGTGTCACTATGCTTTACATAGCTCTTTAAGGTTTACAAGAATTTTATTTGGTCTTCATGACAACCTTGTAAGATAATTACAATTATTATCCTTATTTTATAGATAAGGAAACTAAGCTTGAAGGAAGAATAAGTGACTTGCCCAGTCAGAAAGACTAAGTGGCTGAGACAGGATTTGAACTCTGATCTTCCTAACTTCATTTCAGAACTCTATCCAGTATATGGTTTCATGGAAATAATCCAAAGAAACTTTTAAATTGTATGCTATCTTTCTCTTTTTGGAAAATAAGCAGTGCCTAGGGATTTTTAAATTTGCTTGTATTTTTTGTAAAGATAGCTTAGTGAGGTGGATAGAGCTTGATAGACACTGAAATGTTTGATAATTGTATTATTTAGAAAATAAAGTCAGTCTTTGACTCAGCATCCCTAAATAAAAAGCAAAGCAGTTTATTCTGATCTCCATGTGGCCCTATAGATTCAAAAGACATTTTGTCAGCTTTATACATGCTGCTAGTAGAATCTCAATGTATGTTTCTAAACTTGTAATTTTATGGTCATTTTGGAAGGCATTATTGCAAGGTAAATTGTCCTAGGTTAAGTGGATTTGGTCAAAGTTTGAATACTTTCTCCCCGTGCTTTTAAAAATTACGTGTTGGGACCAGCTTGATTTGTTTGATATGACTGTTCCCATAATATTTAAAATTCCATTTTGAAAACGTATACAGAATAAATTGTATTGTGACAAAATCTACTTTTCTGTGTCTGAAACTTCTAATGGAATTTTGGGTAAGGAAAGCATTTGTTCTACTCGAGAGCGTGTTTTCTTTCTCACTTGATAACAGACAAAATATTTCAGGAAATTTGTGTTGGAGAAACAATGCCTTTTACACTTCTACTAATGCTTCTCCTTCCAGGTTAAACTATTATTCTGTTCCTTAGTTCACTGTTTCTCTTTTTGCCATCTGCAAATGCAGAATCAAAATTCTATTTTTTATCTTTGAATTCTACATCCATGTAATGATTTTTTTTTATTTGGCAAGTTGTCTTTGTCTTGTAAGAATACCATCTTCTCCCTTCCCCCCTTTTTATAGTCTGGGTAACAACGATGAAACTTTTAGCGGCAGTTTTGTTTTGTTTTTTTTTCCAAATCATTCCTCTAACTTCTTTTAACTCTTTATTTTCAAAGCTTCATTTTGGTCATTGAACTTATTTTGTCTTTAAAACACAGAATTTGCATGTTTTTCTCCTTTCTCCTCAAAGTGTCTAAGTCCCTTCCCCCTTAGCCAATTTTTTTTCTTTTCTCTTCTTTATTTCCTTCTTCTTCTCCTCCTCCTGCTTTTGTTCTTCTGAAGGTGCCCATTAACATTTGTTAATACATTTTAATGAGCATTAGCTAGTGGATCCGAAATGAACAAAAGAAGGGGCAGAGGAAGCAGGAGAGGGAGGAGGATGAGGGGGAAGAGGAACAGCTGGGCACTGCTGCCCATTCTTAACTAATTTCTGCAGCTGACTCTGACTTCCACGACTGGCCCTAAATTCCATAGCATTTACTACAGTCACCAAATCACAGCAAATTAAGGGCCTGGGTCTTAAGAATTATCCAGACCTTGAATCATGGATTATTGTTGTAATCTTTTCCTTTAAATGATATGAAAATGGGCTATTAGAAGTACATCAAATCACAAGCCACCAAAGGTCTCTGTTTTAGGATTTAGCATCTAGAATATTTAAGGAAACAGCTGATACATCAATTAAAAAGGAAAACAAAACACACACACATACACACAATCCTTCTGCCATTTTGCATTTCCCCAAACTTCATGTGCTAGATTTTTTTTTAAAATATAACATTCTCAAAATTAATATGACCTTACTAGGTATTTAACATGTCTGAAGCTAGTTCAGGTAGAAGTTTAAATGAGTTCATTTTTAAAGTCACTTATAGTTGAGATTATGAACTAAAAACTACTTTCAAGTTACTAGAAGTGTTCTACGACATTCACATTGGAGGATGTTGGCCTTATTGGGAAGTGGTGGCCCTATTTTGGAAGGTTATCTTCCTTTGCATGGTCACCACTCATCCTGTTGCACCTTACAAACCATTTTATGAGTTCATATTTGTGCGTAAATCACGGATCTATAACTTACCTAATTTTCCAGGAAGAAAAAAAATCATGCAATTTTGATTTAAAGACTTTTATTATCATTTGCAGCATGTTGCAGAGATGGCCTATGGGATAGAAATCTTTGCCAGTGAACAAGCCACTTCCTCTGTTTCTGGGCAACAAACAGTACTTTAACATGGGAACTGATTTCTCATATTTTTCACCTTTGTTTCCAGCTTCATTTAAAAATATTTGCTTTTGTTATGGTAACCAGAGGTTTTTGAAGCAGTAACCCTGATTGGCTCTCAGTCAATTTTAAGTAAAAATTATTTTGATTTGCAATTGGTGGATTAGTTTCTCAAGCCTGTCCCAACTGCCTTGCTCTAGGCAGGGGTGGATGCTGTTTTGGGGCAAATAATGCAATGTGATTTAGAAACACTGTTGGCTTAGACATAGATGGTTATTCTTCTTTTCTTATACATTTTCAAAATGTTTTAAAATTAGGCCCCAAAAGTAATTCGAAGTATGCGAAAGGGGGTAGAAACATAACTGTTGTAGGATTTTCATTTGTTTGAGGGGGAGGTGGGGTCATGGTGTTCTTGCAAATAAAGACAGCATTAGTTTATGTATATCCAACACTAACATTCGTACAAGCTCTTAAGTTCTTGCCCCATGCTTGGGGCATTCATGAAAAGCATTGTATTTTATGGTATTGGTTTTTGTCCTCTGGCATAGTTAGTCCCTCAAGTTCCTGTGACTTCTTGTCCTATACTCATAAATCATGCACCCTCAGACACAAAGCAGGTAATTGTGGGGGAGCCATTCTCTTGGTAATCT
The DNA here is from genome assembly GCA_028627135.1 of Pseudochirops cupreus. NCBI lineage: Eukaryota > Metazoa > Chordata > Mammalia > Diprotodontia > Pseudocheiridae > Pseudochirops > Pseudochirops cupreus. The sequence continues at coordinate 11,195 of JAQQSU010001841.1, forward strand.
CATTCTCTCTTTTGTGCACACTTGCAAATGCGACTGGCTCACATCTGTGCAGACACCCTTTAGGTGCTTGTCTATCCCATCATCATTTTTAGATAACCAAGAAGTTCCCTTTGAAAGCTCTTACTCTTAGATGCCAGATGGTTGATGTCACCATAAATGACCATATTTTTAACAAGGAGACCCAGTTTATCAGGTAGACAAAAAATACCAGTTAGCATAATTGTTACGGCTACATGGTTTAAAGCAGGCAAAATGCACTTCTCCTCACGTGCTCCTTAGAACACAAAACTGAGTAAAATGGATATCGTTTTCTTTTTACTCCAAGAATTGGGCACAGCTGCTCCCTTACAAGCCCTAAAAGGAACAATAAAAGACAATAAAATCTTTACTTTCTCATGTTTCTGAGCCTCTCAGAAAAATAGCTTAGTGATCCATGACTTGGTGGCCTGAAAATATTTATCGGTGCTGTATACTTAAGATTTTTTTTTTCCCCTAGGTACTATAATCAAGTAGAATGAAGGTTTAAAATAGATAAAAAGATGGACATATAGTAGTCAGCCTTCTGATGGCAGGTGAATGAGAATATGAAACTTTGGAATAATCACCACGTCAAGTTCAATTCCTCCAATGGTTTCTACAAATTCTTTTACCTTGACATTAGTTTATGGAATCTGTGAGATGTATATATATCTTGGACCTATTTCCAATCAGAGGATTAATTTATATTTATAAATTCAGAAAATATGAATATCAGTGATAAAATTTTTACTGCTAAAAACTGTACAGAATTGTACATAAAGAAAGTACCATGTCAGAGGGAACAGAAAGGATTAGATAGAATGGAGTTGTGGAGTCAGGGAGACTTTGTAGCAAATCCTGGCTGGAACACTGGCTGGAATACTGGAACACAGTATGTTTCTAGGCAAATGACTTAATCTCATGCTTCTGGGGCAACTTTTTAAAGATTCGTCTGGTAGTCATAGGTGCACTCTGCCTTAGTGGTAGGAGTTCCTATCCTGGCAGCTCTCTCCGCTGATATATCACAGATCCTTCTTATATTCTTCCATGTTGTGACACCAATAATATGTTGTTTCCTATCAAATTAAAATTCATAAATTGAATAAGTATTTGTAGTTGCCATCGGGATATTCTCCATTGCATTGTATATGTTGTAAAGTAATATGTATACATAATATGACTACCATTTCCCATTCAATGAACAATTCTTGACATTTAACCAATTCTCCAGATTAGATATTATACCATCTTTCTTTGTCTCAGAAGGAGTGAAATTAGAAACTTCCCCAGACTACCTTTTGATCACAACAGAGACATAATACTTAATGTAAGGCTATTAATTTATTTCCATTTAGGCTTACAGATCTTATAGACACAACAATTTTAGAAGAAGTTTCATGCAAAAATATGAATTATACAGTAGTTTTTACAAGAATGTAATGCTAATGCACATGGGGTTCAGCGCTATAATGACGATATTGGGCACTTAAGTCATTAGGCTGTCATATTACAGCAAAATTATTTGTCCTATATAATCATTGTTTTCTTTTTTATATTGTACATAGCTGAGCTTAGTACATCCATCTTTGCTATTACAGTGTTATTTTGTTGTTGTAAACACCTATTTTTTAAGGATGATTTGAGCATTTTCATGGTAGTTCAAGTTCATGTTTATTAGACCTTTGTTTGACTTAAACAGCGAAAATATGATTGAGAGGCTTGCAGTCTGCCTTGTGGTGTCCTGTTTGATTATGTATGGCTATACAGTGTCAGATACCATATCTATTACATTTCAAGTACTTACTGTAGCCACTAAACATTTCCATTTTGGGGGGTAAATGAAGGATAAACTTCACTAATTTTTTTCTGTTTTCTAACCTAATTTTTCAACTAATTTCATATGTATATATACTCTCAAAATGAAATGAGAATTTTTATCTTATTTTTAAAATAAAATAATCATTTTATTTCCTTCAGGGAATTTTTAAAATGATATTTAAATAATATATTAACATCACTGATATAAAAGAGAATAAATTCATTGGGATAAAATAAGAAAACCTAACTTTTTAAAGTTTGTTTGTTTTTGGAGGGAGGAAGGCAAGGTAATTGGGGTTAAGTGACTTGCCCAAGGTCATACAGCTAGTAAGTGTGTCAAGTGTCTGAGGCTGGGTTTGAACTCAGGTCCTCCTGACTCCAGGGCCAGTGCTCTATTCACTTTACCACCTAGATGCTCCTTTAATCTTTGATACTCAGTTCTGTTGTTCAAAATGTTTTCTAGAACTGAATTCACTCTTACTTTGGATATTCTGCAAATAAGGCTACTATCTCAGAAGGTATGGTTTATTTGAATACACATTCAACTCTTGATTTCCATGGGTGAATTGTCTGTTTTATTGATAATCTATCAAGATTTGGGGATAGGGGTTTCCCTTCATCCTTGCCTAATTCAGACACAGTCTGACAAATTGTTTTAAGAGTGTGTGTATGCGTGTATTTGTATGTGTATGTCTAGCTGAATGTGTGTTTGTGTCTGTGATTGTGTATATCATATGCCCAAATGAGAAATGATTTAGTGTTTTGAGCCATCTTAATGACCCATTCAAATCATTACACAACCAAGGCAATTGGTTACTTTTCAGTTTGCTGTTTGCAAAAGCAAAAAACAAAATAATATATCTGAAGAACTGTCCATCAAAAAAAATGACAAGAAAGGTTCATTTCAAGATGACTAACACTGTTCCCCCTATTATTTTTCCCATTACCTACAAACTGGTAGTGGGTGCTATGTCACTGATGGTCTTCCAAACATCAAAATAAGTTATTTTTAAATCAAACTCTTTAAACTGCTTATCCCACCCTTCCTCCATTATTATGGAAAGGCTAAAGCTAAACCTTTGGGGAAACTTAGATTTTTGAGCCTTCACTTTGATTTTCCAAGTCAAGACCAGATTAGAATGAGAGGTTAGATATTCTGTATTCTATTGGGATATCCCATAGGAAGGTGGTCATTTCTCAAAGAAAATGAACAGGTATTAAAAAGACACACAAAGCAACATTTTCAACAAGTGAAAAATTATATGCTATCTGTTGAATACCATGGGTCTATGGATGGACCAAAAGCAAGTCATAACAGCCTCTTCTTTTTTTTTTTTAACTTTTGTTTATTTTTTTTATTTTTTGGTGTACATCATTGGTTTCCACAAGATTTTGAGTTACAAATTTTCTCCCTGTCTTTCCCCTACCCACCACCTCAAAATAGCAATCCCAGTGTATACTCTATCTACCAATCTGCTCTCTCCTATATCCCCACTCCATCATTCCTCTGACTTTCTGGTAGGGTAAGATGGATCTCCCTATCCCAGTGCCTGTATGTCTTATTTCTCAGTTGAATGTAAATAGTAATAATTATATGTGTGTGTATATATATATATATATATATATTTATCATGAGATTTTAGAACTTTAAATTCTGGATTCTCTCCATTCCTCCTTTGTCACCCACCCCCACTGGAAAGTCAGGTAATTCAATACAGGCTGTACACGTGTAGTTTCACAGAAAATCTCCACAATGAACATATTGTGTAACACTGACTATATTTCCCTCCTTCCTATCCCCCCCCGCCTTGTTCTGTTCTCTTTGTCCCT
>JAQQSU010018410.1:0-10484 GCA_028627135.1 Pseudochirops cupreus
GGTTCCTCGTAGCCGAGCTGACTTTAGTGGGAAGTATCTTTGTGTGCGTTTTGGAGTTCCAGGATTGGTTTAGAGTCCTATTTTATGGGTATTTTGGGGTGGCTATGTGAGAGCTGCGCTATGTTGCTGCTTCTATGCCGCCATCTTGGCTCCGCCCCCCTCTGAGAGTATTCTTAATTTATCCTGTATCTGCATTGTTTGTACATAGTTATTTTTATATTGGTTCCCTCATTAGACTTTGAGGGCAAGAACTGTTTCTTGCCTTTCACTGTAACCCTAGCATTTAGCCCTGGTTCTGGAACTTGGTAGTATTGTCATTTTTATTATACTGACATTGGCCAGCCATGTGCATTGAATGTCTAATACTAGAAGGGGATCTACCTAGACTGAAGATCTTTTGCTGGATTCTTAACTCCTCCCAGTGCCTCAATTCTAAGTTATCTTCATGATCAGCCACTCATATTTTGCTGATAAGGTAAAAAAAAAAAATCCATGTTTATGTCAGTTATAAATCCCCCATCCTCATTTAGTTTCCCCTAGTCTCTGAACAGTTGTTTAATTTACTACTTTGTCAGTTTTAAACTGTGAAACTAAAAACAATCACATGCAAATGTGCTGAGGGACTGTGATACCCTTCAGCTTCCATTATTTCTCACCTCTCAAATAGTGTCTCTCAATACATTCATCTCAGTACAGTCCTCTCTCTGGTTCTTTTAATATCTGTCTCGTCTTGACATTTTGTATGAACTCTGTTGCTTCAAACAGTAGTAGCAGCAGCAGCAGCAGCAGCAGCAGCAGCAGCAGCAGCAGCAGTGGTAGTAGCTGGCATTAATATAGCTTCTAAGTTCCAGGCACTGTGCTAAGCACTTTATAAATATTATTTCATTTGATCCTCATTACAGTCCTTTACTAGTTCTTATGATTATTCCTTTTTACAGTTGAAGAGACTGAGGCAGACAGGTTAAGTGACTTGCCTAGGTCACACAGCTAATAAGTATCTCAGGTTGCATTTGAACTCACACCTTCATGAATCCAGGAATAGCATAGATTCTATCAGGGTTTTTTTTATATATAAACAAAAGTTTTTGTTCCACCTTTATTAATACCCAAACTGTTCATGTACGAAAGGGATAATACCTTACTTATATCCTTCACAAGTTTATTTCATCTTTTTTTCTTTACCAAAAAAAAAAAGTTATTTTTCTGCCCCTCTCAGCAGTCAAACTGTTTACATATGAAAGGGGAAGTACCTTACACATGTTTATCTCAGATATTCATAAGATCATAGATTTAAAGCTAAAAAGGATATTAAAGAGCATTTGAAGCCAAGCATCTCATTTTACTGATGAGGAAACTGAAACTGAGAGTAACTTGTCCATGATTGTGCATTTAGGCAGTTCCTGAGGCAGGCTTTAAACTTACATCTTCTTGACTCCATGTCCAGTGCTCTATCCAGTGCACTACCTTTTGCAGTGTAATAAGAAAGATTGATCAAATTTCCTCTGTCAACTTTCTGGAAAAGATGCATTTTACTTGTATAAACTGGGTAAAAGAGTATCTCTCCTCCTTCACCCTCACCCCCCTCCCCAATTGAATCTGGCAGTAATGTGGCTAAGGACAGAACCAAATGTGTGATGCCGTGATCCATCTTGATAGGATAAACTTACTCTCCTGTCGTCTTGGGTAGGAATAGAGTATGAAGACTGTTCAAGGTCTGTGTCTTGATATACGGGCTTTATTTATTTATTTGGCCTTTTTGTGTAAGAGAGCTATCTGATAATCTAAGTTAGGACGAGGTAATGGGTACTGACGTAAAGTTTTGGTGAAGGTATTGTAGTCTAGGTGAGAGATTTTAAAAAATAGTTTATTTTTAAGAATATAGTGGAAAAAAGCCCTTATGCTTTTCAACATGAATGTTGAATTTTGCCAGTTTTTTCAGCTCCCATTGATATGACATGTTTAGGGTTTTTAAATAATCATTATGATTTATATATTCATTGTTTTTCTTTTTTTTTGGGTGATCTAATATCTTCTTTTTAATTTAATTTTTAAAATAAATTATTTATTTTTAGTTTTTAACATTCACTTCCATAAGTTTTAAATTTTCTACCCTTCCATCCCTCATCCTTCCTCAAGACCACTTCCTATCTGATGTAGGCTCTACACATACATTCCTGTTAAACACATTTTCACATTAGTCATGTTGCATAGAAGAATTATAATGAATGGGAAAAAACCATGAGAAAGAAAAAAGCCAAAATAAAACAAAACAAAAAAGAAAATAGGCTGCTTTGTTCTGCTTTCTGACTCTAGTTCTTTCTCTGGATGTTGCTGGCGTTTTCCATCGTGTATATTTGGGATTGTTTTAGGAAGGTGGATTTTTACGTAGTCTTTCATGAAGCATGAGCCTGTGAAAGGTCTTAGTATACTTACTCCTAATATGTTGGTTGTTGTTTATTAAATCTCTGACTTGCTTTTTTACTTGTGCTTTGGAGACTTCAGGCTGAACTTACATTTCTATTTATGGCTCACCTGTAACACCTGATGTGTGTTCACATTAAAAACTGACTTCAGGCCTCATTTTTCTTTTGATATTAGTGAGCTCCATTTTTTCCCCTAAAGATAGTATTTGAATAGCAGTAGTGGTACAGTCATTTTAATTTTAGATCTTTCTATCCCATTTTATTCCTGGAAATTTTTGATCTTTAGGATTGTTGCCCAGTTTCGATGTTTATGTTCTTCTAGATATTACAGTTAAAAAGATAGTGTGTGTACAGGCTAAGAAATATCTCTTCTGAAGAAATATGGAAATATGGAAATCTGCTTCTAGAGCAAGCTTTTCAAGAGTCTTCTTGAATGCAGTTGGTCAGATTTTGATTGTAGTATATATATTTTCAGCTGGCATCACTGTTTTCTGGTCATTTGGGATATGATGTTGGTCAAACTTCATGTTCGTTTCCGAAGGGTGGACATTTCCATAAAGTTTCAATTTTTTTTTTGATGCTGTTTGGAGGGGGGAAGGCAGGCCTTTTGGGCTTACGTGACTTGCCCAAGGTCACATGGCTAGTAAGTGTTCAGTGTCTGAGGCTGGATTTGAACTCAGGTCCTTCTGACTCTGTTTGATGCTCTATTTACTGTGCCACCTAGCCACCCCAGGTTTTAATTCTTTTATGATTGCCATTAATATCTTCTTTTTGGACTTCGTATATGGCCCTCCTTTTCTTGTGGTCTACTAATTTCTTAAATTTCTTAGCTAGCTCAAGTGAAAGGCTGCTGTAAATTATGAGGCATGAAAGATCTTTGTTTTTAGTGACAAGAAGTGTAAAATTGTACTCCATTTTTCATGATGGAATGTAGTAATTGATTTGGTGATTATATTATGACTTTGGCAGTAATTTCTTTTTTCTCTTTTCTTGCGTTTAGGTCATGGGATTTTAAACTCATGAAAATGGCCCTTAGGTGATCTGGTCCAATTCCTTTATTGTACATATGAGATATCTGAGGCCCAGAGAGATAAAGTGACTTGCCCAAAGTCACTTGCAGAAGTAGTGAAAATGAGTGGGATTTAATCTGGGTTTTCTGTCTCCAAGCTCATTTGCCTTTTTCTTTACTCTCTGCTGGTTTTTGTTTTGTTTTGTTTTGTGGAGACTAATTGGCCCTTTCTTGCCTAGGCTAGAAGTGCAGGGGCTTCTCCTGGGCTGGGTCCATTACTAATCTGTATAGGTGCTTTGACCTATTCTTTTTCTTGTTTAGAGGCTACCTGGTATCCCTCCTCTCCCTCACATTAATTCTAGATTTAGTGAGGGTACCCAAGTGGCCTACTTTGGCATAAAATGCTAAGACAATGAATATGATATGTATTGAGTGGTTGAGTCCCCCCAAACTACTATTGTACCTTTCTAAGGGATCCCTCCAACACTCATTCCCAGGTTGAGTTCTTTGAGGAGCCGCTATCCCAGGTTTCTGATACTGTGTGGGTTTGCCCTTCTAAAACTATCCTTCATGATCCCCAACCATTGTGTGGTTATCTTTATCTCTAACATGGACTGCCTTGGCAGTCTGGTGAACTCTATTGAACACTTCTCAGAATAATATTTTTAAATGTGCAAAATAAAATAAAGAAGATTGCAAAGTCAGTTTTTCTGGGTGTCATTGGCATGATCCAGTTATGCTTGATTTTGTTTTCAACAATCTCTAGTGTTGGACTCAGATAAATTTTCCCAAGTAACTAGAACTTATCAGGTACCCCCTCTCCCAATTTTGCTTGCTTGGATTCTCAGCTCTGAGGCTCGTCTTCTCTAGTGTAGGAGGATCTTGACCCTATGTGCATGACTCTTTTGCTTCTCAAAGACTGTTCAACTCAGTGCCATTGGACTTTTTGCTACACTGGATGCTTCTGTGTATTTCTATTGCAAGATACCTATTGCAGATTGCAGGGCATAGAGGGTGGGGTGAGTGTGTAGAGATAGAGGTGAGAGAAATCCTTCTGCCCCTTGCTGTACTCTCTAAGAGGTTCTTGGAAAAAGGTAGATTAAACCCTAGTTGAGTTATTTCTCCATAGCTGCTTCTTTTTGCACCATGCACCTTGATTCCTTTGCATTTAACCTCTCATTAAGATTGTTGCCTTCTAGTCTAGTGGCTGGACTCTTGTCTCCATCATTCCTTAGCCCTGTTTCCTGGACTTTTCATATGCAAATGCATCAGTCAGAGTTGGAAACGAGCTTAAAGGACTGTCTGCTTGTATGAAGGGAGTAAACCTAAACCTTTACATGTTATTATCTCTTACCTGTCCTTTACATAATGTAATTTCAGCAAGTGGATTGGGGGAGCATTTGATGAGGGGCTCCCCCCTCCAACTGCACATAGAAATGTAGTCCAGTTTTCTGAATCCAGAATTGGAATATACAGTCTCACTGAGGATTTTTGACCATCATAAAACTAGTTTGAAATATTGATTGTTGTGTTGATAAACATCCCTGCTAAAAATTTAGTTCCTGCTAGGGAAGGAGTACTCCCAAGGATCTGTGATTGGACCTATGCTATTTAACGTTTTTATAGTGATTTAGATAAAGTTATAGGTATTACGTATATCAGATGATGCAAAACTGGGAGAGTTTGCAAATATAAATGAGAGCTTGACTCTAAAAAGAGTCTGGCAAACTAGGAAGTTGGACCAAATCTAGTAAGATGAATCTTTGGATCTGAATCTTACCATTACCATAAGCGTTCCTCTTGCTTAATTAGAAACTGAAATTCCTGTATCTTACTACAGTGTAACTTATCGTTCTCCATTCTCCATTGGCTTTAGCTTTCCAAAACTTAGTATTTTTTCTTATTGTAACCTCTTGTCCCTCTTTCCCTCAGTACTTTGTCAGACTATTAGCTCCACATTGACTTCACTTTTTTCCCCTTACAGTTTTGACACTTTTGTTAGCTATTTCAAATCTACATTGTCCTTGACTCCTGAATCCCTTACCTCCTTTTCCTTTTGCTATTTATCTCATAATGAAGGGGGTGCTGAGGTGCCTTTGTAATATTTTGGGGTGACTTTGTCTTGAATCTCGTCTGTGTTTGGGCACCTGGGTATGTGATATCAGCTTGTGACATAGGCCTGTGGAAAGGTCACCTTTCCCCCCCAGCTGTAAGTCATTAACTCTGTCCCTTCCTCGGCCCCAGCCTGTATCTTCCCTGAAGCTCGTTAACTATAACAAGCCACACCTATGAATTCTTAAAAGGATTCCTTAGTTAGAGAAAGGATTACCCCTTTTGTTCTAGTGGAGCTGTAAGATAACTCCTAACAAAAGAACTCCACCTTATCAAAGGGGGACCTTTCTGGGCAGACCGGCTGGGTGCTCCTCCCTAACTCTACCTTTGTATGACTTTGTTACAATATTATCAGTACCCCCAATCCCCACACTTCTCAGGATTCCCCTTAATTTTCTCCTGCCGGTTGACAAGCGTAATAAACCTTTTTAAAACTGCCAAGACTGCTTATGCCTGGTAATTCTTTCAGACTAATAGAACCCTCAAAGGATTTCATTAGAAATCCATCCTTCCTAACCCTCAACAATGGTACTTCATTCCTGAATTATTCACATTATATATTTCCTCTCCTACTATTTATATACTGTCAAAAGGAGCTAGAGGAAGTCAGTAAACCATGTTGACTGGATACATTATATAGTCAAGTTTTCAGCTCCACCTGTGCTCTTCCTTCTGTTCTTTCCAAATTGATTCCTTATATCACTTCCCACAAAAACTACTCCAGACCTTTTCCCTCCTCAGTTTGCTTCCACCTTTACTGAGAAAATTCAGGCCATTTGAAGTAATCGCACCCTTTTTTTTCCTTTTTCATCTCAAAATCTATTCATATCATTCCTAAGCTCATTTTGCCCTAAGTCTCTGGAAAGGGAGATGGTCTTTCTTCCTGCCAAGGCCAGTCTCTGTGCCTGCCCTTGATCCTATCCTCTTTTGTCTTCCACCACCAGATTGTAACCTTAGTCATCCCTCATTTCTCTCAAATCTTCAACCTTTTCCTATTTGTGGGTTCCTTCCCCCTTGAATTCTTAAAAACCTTCACTAGACCTTGCCATCCCTTTAAGCTATTGTCTTCTTTTCACAGTTAAATTCCTTGCAAAAACTGTCTGCAAAATGTTTAAAGGAAAGGGTTTGGAGAAGCCTGAGAAGACTTGTATGAACTGGTACAGAGAGAAGTGAGTGGAGCCAGGAGAATAATTTATGTAATAACTACCTTGTAAAGGAAAACAACTATGAAAGACTTAAAAACTGTAATCAGTGAAATAACCCATCACATCTCTGGAGTACCAGTGAAAAAGATGCTGCCAGCCTTAGAGGTGATTGATGCAAGATGCAAAAAGAAGCATGTATTTTAGACATGGCCAATGTGGGAATTTGTTTTGCTTGAATGTGAATATTTGTTTAAAGAGTTTTGTTTTTATTTTTTTGTTTTCTAATTTTGGGGAGAGATGGGAAAGAAATACTGTCACAGCCGTTCCCCTTGCTGGCCAGCCTTTTGCGGCCGCTCCCCTTGCAGACCCAAGGACCAGCTTTGGGTTGCTATCTCAGGAGGGATTGAGTGAAGAGACCCAAAATGTGTGCAGCTTGTAGTTTATTCCAACACGGCCACTATCAGTAAGCAAGCAAGCTCCTATATTACTCTAGAGTAAGCATAATTCATGTGTGACCACTTTGTGCACAGGGGGTGAAGGCCAATGAAGAGACTCCAAACCAGTGATGTCATCAGCTGTCTGACAAGCGAGAGCTTTATTTCAAAACATCCTTGAGAACAACAACGGCACTGTGGGTCTGGGCACATTCTTATCTCTAAGGAATACACAGAGGGGCCCAGAGGCAGCTCTTAGATTCCCAGGAGAAAGAAGGTGCCTTTTACTCATACTGACCCCTGCAGAATATGACTAGGGGTCCTCCATCAACGTCTCAAAAAAACCCCAAACAAAACCAGCTAGAGAAGAAATTAAGAGAACCCCAGAAGGGGTAATAGATAAGTAGGACAGCTTTGAAAATTACATGTTGAGTTTACTATATACTTAAAAAGAAAAACAGGCTCTAATAGTGGAGATTCACAGTTTCATGTACGGTCGTTCTTCTGCTTGACACTATATATGGAAATGCCATTTTATTTAGGTTCAAAATGAAAAATGAAAATGAAAAAAAAAGTTAATTTGTCACTGCTTTCAGCTTCTTCTCTTACTTCTTAATCCTTTGAGTTCTTACTACTCTTCCCAAATTTATCAATAATCACTTAATTGCCAAATATGCTGCTCTTTTCTTAGTTTTCATCCTTTTTGACTTACTTGCTGTGTTTCCCCCCCCTCTCTTCCTAACACATGACCTTCATTTCCTATATTGCTTTTATATGATCCCTTATGGCCTTTCTTTTGTTCTCTAGTTTGTTTTGTTTTTGGTGGGAGGGGAGGGATGGAGGATGGGGTAACCATAACCCTAGTCCGCTCCCCCTACCAAAATTGGAAAAAAAAGAAAAATTAAAACAAGTCTTAAATATACATAGTCAAGCAAAAGAAGTCCCTGCATTGATCCTGTCCAAAACATTTGCCTCTTTTTGTATCTTGAATCCATCACTTCTGCTGAGAGGCTGGCAGCATCTTCTTCACTGGTTTTCTGGAGATGTGGTTGATTATTTCATTTCTATACCTTTGCACTGACTATCCATCATGCCTAGAATGCATTCCTTCTGCTCTTCTGCCACACTGAATCTCCCTGTTACTGGGAAGATACTACATATCAAGATATGTAGCTCAAGTGGAGCCTTCCACATGAAACCCATCCTAAGCACCCCAAATGGTAGGATCCTTTCTTCCAAACTACCTTGTGTTTAATTACATTATGTTTATTTGTATCCTCTTTATTTTTATTCTGTAAATACTTATACATATACTTCCTTGGGATAGTGATTTTTTTTTCATTCATAGTATTTAAATTCTTAGTGCTTTCCAAAGTGCCTGACCCATAGAAGGTTATGTTTGTTGATTGATAAGGATAAATATAAAATCATATTTGGATTAAAAAAATTCAGCTGAATGTTCCTTGTTGAGGCGGGGTTTGGAAGTGGAATTAGAGAATGAGGAATATAGTCTGATTCCCCTATTGCAACCAGTGAATCAAGATATATTGCTGAATGAATAGTTAGAACTGGAAAGGGTGGCCAAGAATGTCATGTTATCAGGAGTGAGCTAGGTTTCATTGACTGTAAGAAGATGGGGCAAATGAGAAAGAAAAAAATTTAAGATGAGAATAAGTCATGACATGCAAATTCATGAATGAAGCATTTCATATTTTTGCACATAGGCAGTTCTCAAGAGAAGAAATTTAGGTTTGGTATAGCCATATGAAAAAATGCAAATCATTGATTATTAGACAAATGCAAATTAAAGTATTCTGAGGTTCCACTTTACACCCATCAGACTGGCAAAGTGGACAAAAAAAGAAAAAAAGATAAATGTTGGAGGGACTGCAGAGAAACAGGCACTTTGATGTGCAGCTGATAGACTTATAAATTATAATAAGCAGTGTTTGCCTTTTGACCCAGCTATATCACTGGTAGGTTCTTCTCCAGAGAGATCTAAGAAAGAGGAACATGTCCTATCTCTACAGAAGTATTTATTACAACTCTTCTTGTGGTGGTAAAAAAGCTGGAAACTAAGAAGATGCCCATCAGGTTGGAAATGGCTAAGCAAATTTTGGAATATGATTGTGATAGTATATAAGTTAATTTCAAATGAATGGGAAATAGGTGATTAATATTTTGTATGAAGTGATGCAGTGAATTGAGCAGAAATCAAAGTATAATTTATACAGTCAGTAATATAAAAATGAAGAATTTTGAACATTTATGAACTGATGAGTGAAATGAGCAGAACCAGGAGAATAATTTACAACAGAACTATAAAGACAAACAACTTTGAGAGCTGTAAGAACTGTAAGCAGTGCTTTCACCATCCATAATTTCAGAGGACTGGTAATGAAGCATGCTATCTACCTCCTGAGAGAGATGATATATTCAGGGTACAGAATGAGACATTTTTTTGAACATGTATACTTAACTATGTATATGTATATGGAGGATGGGGCAACCTATCACTTAACTATGTATATTTATAAATTTTTTTTCTTTTCCCAATAGGGTTGGGCAGGGGTAGGATGGGACAGAGAAAAAATAGATTTCTGTTAATTAAAAAATAATTTAAAAACTATGAAAGCAAATTTATCTTTGGAGCAGGCATTCCAGAAAGCACTGTGGAAAGGGATGTATAAATTTTAAGTGGGACCTGGGGAGGTTTGAGGTGGATTGAAATAAAGGACCAGGCAGTGGGAGTTGAGATATGGGGCTTATACAAGGATAGTTGGGGTTTCAGGGTCATTGGGAGATGAAGAATATGACAGTGTGGGAGAATGCTGACCAAGACCCAGAAGCAAAAACAGGAGACATAGTCTGGGGGCAGGGTGGATTAAGAGATGAACCAGTGGGCAGGACGAGAGGAGCAGTGAGCGGATTAGCGGCAGCTGCGAGCAGCGTTCAGCACTAGGTCAGTGGGACTTACGAAGTTGGGAGGGAGGAGCAGTCCGGCCGAAAGGCCTCCAGAGTGGAAAAGCGAAAGGCAGAGGTTTTGCACCCGCCTCCGCATTGCAGCTTCCCGCCCGCAGCCTGTAGACAGCAGGGGGACTAAGCGATTGTTCTGAGGCCAGTGCTCTCACGTTGAGCGGCCTGGATCCGGATTGCTGTCTTGGGCCTCAGTCTTGGAGTCTTCACTGTCCAGTCAGATGGAAGGAATTAGGAAGGGTCCCAGCACCTTCCTGAGAGCTACGGCAGCCGGGAGGACCCCAGCGATTTGGGACAGAGCTTTCCCTTCTGCAAGCAGAGCCCCACAGAGATTTAAAAAAAAAATCACGGACCGAACAACCATGAGTAAGAATAAGCATAAAAA
>JAQQSU010018411.1:0-10483 GCA_028627135.1 Pseudochirops cupreus
ACATGGGACATCACTCTGAAAATTAGCCACAGTTCCAAGCCTGGGGAAACCAAGGGGCCACTCCAACTAGAGAAAAGTCAGCTGCCTCAGTCATGGACTGATAAGGAACTGTCTAGAAACAGAAATGGCCTGTCCTTCTGAAGATGCCCAGACTCTGGTCTGCCTGCCACAGCTGAGGAATCACAATGGGACGTTAGTTAGGCCTATGCCAAACATAAGGACAACAGTGTAAAACCTATTGACATTTTATAGTTTCACCAGATTTGAGACTGAACCCTTTTACAGTACCCTTATTGTAACATGCTGACAGGGATCTCTCCTCCTACTCCAGTCCCCACAGAAAAGTCTTGGTCCATGAAAAACTCTGGGGACCAGACTACCTGGGGCATCTCCAGCTGAGTCTCTGCATCCAAGGGAAAAATATAAATCAAAATTATGTTTTGGATTATATCCCTTGTTCCCAGCAGAGGCTAAAGTACAGAAATGACTTTCTGGCAAAGTTATTTGTGTCTTGGGCTCAACAATGGCCTGTGGTGACTAAACCTCATGAGGTTTCCCCAGTAGGTGAAAAAATCATATCTTCGGTAGTGGCAATTTCCCCGTGAGCCTATAGGACTTATGATCTTGATAACCCCCTCTTGCTTCCACTGGGTGCAATGTAAGCCTTATCCTCAGGACTCAGTGTAACCTATGCTGAAGACCTGTTATACAATGCTGACAAATAACCTCTCCTGAAGCTCTCCTTACTCCTTGAAAAGAATCATACCATCAGTCTCAGAGATAACAGGGCGCTCAGAATTTACTCAGCCCAATAGTTTTATGGCAGAATTCCCTTTTCCAACACCTAGCAATAGACACATCCAAACTGATATTTTCTCCCTTAAGTAAGGCCTTACAGACTCTGGAAATAAACCTTTCGCTCTTTTGATAATAAGAACAAAGAATTTGCAGCTGCCATAAATCCTGGACGTGTTGTGATTTAACACTTTCATTTTACAGAAAAAAAAAACTGATGCTTAGGCAGGGAAAGGTTGAATTTAGACAAGATGTAACAAGTAAAACTCCATCTCTTGGTTCCCAAGTTAATACTCTTCCTACTATCCTTTAATGGCCCCTAGAGAAGTTCACGAGCATCGCTCATGCACTAAGAAGCCAAGTTCCTCTGTCTATGAATCCCCACTGCAGGTTGTTTCCTTTCAAAAATCACCAGAATTATGAGCTACCTCAGAGGTTATTAAGCATAACACATCAGAGATGTAAGTGAGCATTCTAGTATGTGGGATTAAATTCAGCAAAGGGGGCAAAGGAATCCAAACCTTAGGATTGTCTGAAGTTCCTGGTTGGGAGACCAGACTGTGTCAATATTGTCACTGTTCGTGGGCATCCCACGTGGCCTGGGGAAGAAAGGACAGTCACAGTGCTATGGTTAAATGTTTGGATGGGGAGCAAAATGAATAAATGAAAATGAATTTTGCTCCTGACTTACTCAGTTAGATGTTGGTGGTACAAATATCAAAGCAAAGACAGTCTCTGCTCTTGAGAAGTTAATATTCTAATGGGGGAAGACCAACCCATTTAAGGGGGCAGAGAAGATTATTTTGGTAGGAAAAGTTAAAGGAATGGTGAGTAGGGGCCTAGTCTGATGTATCTATACAGAAGAAATGACAAAATTGACTCAATTGTAGTTTCAGGACTAAAAAGTAAATGGGAAATGACTAGTCAGGATAGTGAAGCATGTCTGGCAGTGAGCCCAAGCACAGCGGGTGCCTGAGGCCGTCTCCAGTCAGGACAGCAGGGCTGCAGTGTGGCAGTTAAACTATGAAATGACTACATCCTCTGGCATGACTTCTGGGAGACCTATAAGTGAAGTGGGTAGTTTTCTGTCATCTAGTGCATTTGTCTGGCAGTGGCAATGGGAATCAAGCAAGATTCTAATTCCTCCCCTCCCCCAAGAATCAGTTAGTAAAGCCGTAATATGGAAAATGCAACCAGTGCTGGGAAGAATGACCAGGGAGAATGTGTCAAGAAGAGGGAGCCCAGTCTCAGTGGGTAAAGAATGAAGGAGGAAGTAAGAATGACCCAGAGAGGATAGCTAGAGCACAATTGAATTGAAGAGAGTGGCAGGCTTATAAAACTTAGGGGAGTAATTGTCCAACATAGAGGTTGCTTCTTCCACTAGAGTCTCCTTCTCCCTATTCAGAACATTGGCACTGGCTGCCCTCAGTATCTGGAATGCTCTGTATACCCCCATCTGCCTCCTTGATTTCCTTCACTTCCCAAATAAAATTTCCCTCTACAAGGATGATTTCTGAATCTCTCTTACTTCTAACATCTTCCTCCATTGATTACCTCCACTTATCCTCCCTAGAGTGTGCACACAGTTGTTTGCATTTTGTCTTCCCTATTAGACTGTAAGTTCTTTTTAATCAGGTATTGTCATTTCCTTTTCCTTGTATCCTTGGAGCTTAGCACGATGCTGGCCACATAGTAGGTGATTAATGAATACTTGATGACTGATTGGCTGATTGTACCCAGTGACATGAGAGGAAAAAAATTCTAGGACCTGCCATGCCTTAGGTATAGGTTGTTTTAGCCACCTGTGTACTTCGCATGGCCCCCTTTCCAGTGTTGGCCCATTCCCATTGATGCTTAGCATATTTATGGGAGAGTCTTCTGTAATGCTTCTTCATTATTGTTCCACAGGCATGCCACTAGAATAATTACCAATTTCTGAGCTACTTGTGCCCTTTGGTTTGTTATTAATAGGCATTGGGGATGTCCTGCTTGTGATGTGTGGACCCACACAGGACCACCACCTAGTAGTTGTATGCTGGGGGAACCATCTTTTGAGTTCAACTGGTGGGATGTGGGGGAGTGGACCTAATAATAATAATAATAATAATATTAAAATAGAGCTTTATGATTTTCAAGGTGCTTTACAAATACTGTATCATTTTTGATCAAAGCAGTATCTGGAGGTAGGGGTTATTATTATGGCAGTTTAACAGATGAGGAAACTGAGACTGAGAAGGGCTAACACTCGCTTAGTTTTTAACATTTCCTGTTTGAGAGCAGATTTGAACTCAGTTCTTCATAATTCCAGCTCCAGGGTTCTCTCTATATATGGTTCCACTTAGTTTTCTCTAAAGAGAGCACTGTACTCTGAAGGGACTCTATCGTTTAGGTGATGACCTAACCCATTGGAATTGACAATGAGTAGACTTGGCCAAAGTTTTGAATGCCAAGGCATTCCACTCAGTGGGTGGGATAGGGTGTGGTTTTTGCATGGTTGGCAAGGCCTGCATGGGATCTGGCCTAATTTTTGAAATTTGGAGCAGGGTTTTTATTTTTTAGGATTCAGGCTTACCTCACAGGATATTTGTCAGGGACTGTTGGAGGTGAGGCCTTTTGTGATGATCTCGTTGTTACAAGACTATGAAACCTGGACAGTCTACCAGCACCATGCCAGAAAATTAACTTGCTTCAATTTGAATTGTCTTAGGAATATTTTAAGATCACTTGGTCAGGTAAGATAACAGACAGTATGGTCCTTTCTTGAAAACACTCAAGTATTCAAATTGTACTGCAGGGAGTACAACTCCAATGGGCTGGACACATTGTTTGAATGTCAAAAGTTAAGTGATTTGTCTATGGTTATTCACTTGCTGTTATTCCTACTCAAAGAAGGACACAATGACATCCTAATGTCAGGGTAATCTATAGTGTGTCTGGCTATGGCTGATCAGACCAATATGAGCTCAGAAGGCTCTAAGGCAGGTCAGGCTCTAACAGCCCACATGAACATTTGGAAGGGAGATGTCTTTACATCTGCACATCTCATCCTTCTTTTGAGTTACCGCAATTTTACTTTGCTCATAGAGCACAGCACCTTCTGTAATGTGGGTGTACTATGCTCTGTAGTCCTGTGTTAATGTCTACCATGCCATGCAATCAATGCCAAAGTTCTTTGGAGAGAACTTGACAGTGTCCTTGTATCATTTCTTTTATCTGAGTAATAGCTTGCCTTGTATTCTCTGTGAAACCATCTACTAGGCAAATGCTTGTGTTGCATTGGAATACTGTGGCCACTCATTGGAGTTATGTTCAAGTGTCACATGCCATATCTTGCCATGTGATATTCAAAGCTGTCCTAAGACAATTCAAATGGAAGTGGTTAGATCTTTTGGCATGTCCCTGCTGGACTTTCCATGTCCCATAGCTAGCAAATATACAGTAGGGTATCAACTGTGCTCATCCTGCCTCTGGGCCATGTGTCCTGTCCACTGTGCCACCTAGCTATTAATGTTGTGGTGTGTGTGTGTGTGTGTGTCTGCGTGTGTGTCTGCATGTGTTTCTGTGTCTGTGTCTGTGTCTGTGTCTGTGTCTCATTGAATTTGGCAGACTTCTAAGGATGGTCCAGTGCCCTGAGATTTCCTCTAGGGCTCCGACATTCAGGGAGACCAGACTTCCTTCAGCTGGCCCATTCAGTCTCCATTCCCCTGGGCCTGGCCCTCCAAGCTTTCAAGGTCCCTGTAGTCTTTACATCCTTGTCCAAGACATTCTTTTTTCACACAGATTTCCCTTCTGTGGAAGTCAACAATAGCTTTTCACTGACTTTTGCTGTAAGTTTTAAACACTGGATTTCCCTTCCACCAATACAAGACATGAATGGATATAGGTTCAAAAAGCAACCATTTTGATAAGTGAAATATGCTTTTCCCAGGGAACAACAGAAATGTGGTGGATGATGTCAGATTTGCAACCAAGAAGAACTGAGTTTGAATGCTTCCTCAGATACGTACTCACTATGTGATCCTACGCAAGGCACTGAGCCTCTAGTCTATTTTCTCATCAGTAAGAAGATGATAAAAGTGATACCTATTCCACAGGGTTGTTGTGAGAAAAAAAAATTAGTTAACATATGTAGAGTGCTTTATAAACCTTAAAACACCATATAAACACTAGTGGAATGAGCATCCTATTAACAAGATGGCCTTAGGCAAGTAATTTTACTTTAATGTCACATATTTAAATATTAAATGTTGGATTAGCTTTATTTTTAAGGTTCCTTCTGGTTGTAAGGCCCATGATCCTAGGATGCATTTCCAGACAATGTCAGTATGGGAAGATATCAGGTTGTGGGGGTCAGTAAAGCTGAGAAGCATAGATGGTGATTCTTCTCAGGCACCATTTGGACTCTCCAATGCCTCACTTTTTTTTCACTGTTTACCTCTGATTCTTCAGTGCAGAACCTGTGGAGAGCCTGAACTCAAGAAAGATGGATCCTGGATCAGAAGTCACTGGATGTCACAACCATGAATCCTGTAGACTTTCAGTTCAACTGTGTTCTCAGAAACTTTTTTTTATCTTGCTTATTCCCATCAAACTCTACCTGATGTAACATCTTCCACCTCTAGGATGCTGCAGCCCCCTGGGTTACACAGTGAAACACAAACTTTTCCATGAGGGCTCCTGTCCAGTAGTCTCTGTTGATGACAGGGACAGAAAGTTTCAAAATGTTTTTCCACTTGTGTGTTTACTATCAATGTGGGGACTCAGCTGGAGACACCTGAGGCAGGAATGGTCCCCAGAACTCCTGCTGGATCTGCATGTCTCTGTGGACACAATTGTCAAGGACTAACCATATGGTCTCTAAGAGATAGACTGGAGCTGAGGGGCCAGAGAAGCCTTATAATAACTCCTTTGGTCTTACTTCATTGTCTCTCTCCTACTTCATGGGCACAGTTAATGTCCCTTTGTTTTTCCTCAGGTGTGGAGAAAGGATTTTACCTGGCCATCTTCTCAAGAACAAAACATTGCAGCTCTACGAGTGTTCTCAGTTGAATAAGCCTCAAATGTTTGACTTTGATGTAATTTTGGAAGTTTCTTGGCTCCTGTCAGGCTTGAGGCTAACGTTGAACCTAATGCCCAAGGCTATGTTGTTTCTTGTTCAGAGAAAGATTTGTTTGTTGTTTTCTGTTCTGCTCCTGTCACTACTGCTGAAGCTTCCAGCCTCTGAGAACAGGATGGAGGAACCACCCTGCATCCCCCAAATCAGCCCCGGCATTGTCAGAAATGGGGATCTCATGATTGGGGCTTTTATCCCCATATATTCAGTTGAAGTGAGCAGCATCACAGGAGCAGAACTCTTTAGAAGTAAACCTGACAAGGACTGTCGGAATTATAAGTAAGTGCCTGTCTGCCTGCCTGTGCCACTGGGCAAGTCAATGATTAGAGTTCTTTATATGAGAGGCAGGCAGGCAGGCCCATGTTTTCTTATCTGAGGACCTCTTCTTCCCTCTCTTCTCTGACTTCTCATGATCGTGATTAATTTCCATCCATCTGATTTTCTTTTCGAGCTAAAGAGTGAAAGGATTCTCTCTGTCTGTCTCTGTCTCCATCTCTTGTCTCTTCCTGTCTCTGTGCCTGTGTGTGCATTTGAATCTGTCATTCTCTTCTTTCATTGATCTTGAGGAGGTGAAAAGATCTTGAACTTTGTCTAGAGCTAGATCCAGAACTCTACTCACATTGTGAATAACCCCAGTGACACAAGAGTTGAGTATGTAGTGATGCAGTCTCAGATATACACAAGAAGAGTCTTCAGTGTAGAAACTGGATTGAGTCTTAAATAAACACACATACAACCAACACCACACATACAGACACACACACACACACAGACACAAACACACAGAGATACACACACAGAGACACAGATACAGACACAGACACAGACACACACGTACACTCGCGTTCTTTTCAGTGATATCCCTGCACAATTACACGAGGAGGTTACTGGTGAGCCCCAGGTCTCCCAAGGGATTTGAAGCACTAATTTGGGGAGATGAAGGAGGAGACATGGAAGATGTTAGTTTCCACGTCTTCGGTATGTCACTCTGTCTGTGCATCTCCATTGTTTTGTGTTCTTCCCACATTTTGTATCTCTTTTTGCTTTGCTTTTCCTTCCTCCATGTTTTGTCTTCATTCCTCTAAACTAAGGAAATGTTTTAATTTTTGTTCTTATTTCTTGAAAACTTTAAGACATTCCAATTCCTTTCTATTCCACTATTGTTCACTCCCTAGGCCTAATGGATAATAGTGGGCAAGAGACAGGGAAACAACCTACCTCCTTATGTGTTTGGACAAAAAAGCTCTTGTGAACCAGTTTTCCTTTTTTGCCTCTTGTAGCATTTGACAAACTTTTCCTTGTGAACACTCATTGTTCCTATTGACGGGACAATTGACTCCTTTCTCCCTGATTTTAATTGTAGTAAGTGTGAATGAAGAAAGAATGGACCCAGAGTTTCAAATTCTCAGAAAACAAGCAGTTAATGGTGGGAAAGTCATTATGAATGTTGCTTGGCTGGTTGGTTGTTTCCCTTCATTCTCAAAGACCAAAACAATATCACTATGCTAGTGTCGAACCTCCGTGTGTCCAACTGTGGGTGATCAGACCAACACCAGCTTGGAACATTCTCCCTCAGATTGGACACAAATAGTCTGTGTAAATATATGGGTTGGATTCTCCAAATTTTTTCATCCTGCATTTCCTTTGAGCTGTTTCAATTCTGCTTTGGTCATAGAGCACAGCACCTTCTCTGATGTGGGCAGCTAGATGACCCAGCTGATAAAACATTGGCCCTTGAATCAGAAGGATCAGAGTTCAAATACAGTCCCAGATAAATATGGGTATGAATTACCTTAAAGATAAGATCTGCTGGATAAGTATTTCTGGATTGTAAATATTTTGGAACATGTTGCTGTTAATGTGAGATCTCTAGGACCATTGCTTTAGGGCTGTTTGATTAAATATTCTCGATAGTAATTTACTACTTTTGATTCTTCTCAATCCCTTCCATGGAAAGGGAAAAGGTGAGGAAAGAGGATGAGAAATCTGATTGATCACTCCTGATCCTGACTTGAAGACATGTAGGCAACACCTGCTAGTACATTCTTTGGGTAGAAAACCAGAGTCCTTCTTATCTCTTAAACAGGTTTCTGTGCCCTTGTCCACTGATTTCTCTCTCCTAGACATCCTCATCTCCACATATGAAAATCTCCATCCTTCCATTTCCCTTGACTGTATCCTAGGCTTTCTAGGGAAAGGGGATGTTGTACTTACAGGTATATACTCTTGTTAGAAATTGTCCTAACAGAATGAGGAACATTCAGATTACCAAGCAGGAAAGATAGCAACATCCTTTATCTCCCACTTGTATTCCTGGGGAAAGCCATGCAGATTAGATGCCTAGACTCAGTCCCAATATCAAGGAAAAGGAGGGTCCCAGTGATACTGAGGCACCACATTCACAGTTCTTCCTTTACTCTTGATTTTCCCTATGTCAGAATACTTGGGAAAGAGGTGCACATGTTGAATTGTGAGTCACAGATGCTTCTAAGAAGAGAAATCTACAAGGACTGACATTCCTAGAAGATACAGCAGCACTGGACAGAAACAAAAGGAAGCAGAAATAGAGAAACTATAGGAGGAAGGATTTTTTAAGGTTAGGGAAATGGTCATAAAGGAGCAAGATGGACAAGGAGGATGGAGACACATCGTTCTTCTGGTGCCCTGCATGATGTTTAGTGTTCGAGTAGTGCAAGGAAGGGTAGAGTATTACAGGGTTATTATCAGGGACAAGCTGGATCTGTCTTTGGAAGCAGGAACTATGGGAACTCATACTTGCATTGTGTACCAAGGTTCATGGCAGGTGCTGACTAAAACTTGGTGAGGGCAGAGGGCAGATGTAAGTGAGTCTATATTCAAACACAGACTCCAGAAGAGAACATGGCTTTGGTCAGTCACTTTTGATCTTACTCTTACAGGATGACTTAGGATTTTGTTTATTTTTTTTAACCATCCAGGACCTCTTGATTTATCTCTTAAGGAAGACTACTAAATTTCTTATAGGTAATGTTGTAGTGTGAATTCTTTTTGACAATGAGTTGGATTAGATGATTTTCCGAATCTTAAGCACTGTGATTCTGAAATGGTAGGTCTTCCATATACATTTGTTTGAATGTGTGAACAAATGAATGAGTGAGTAAATGAGTGAATGACTCTGGAAGGCAGAAGCATACCCAGAACTCAATGAAAATAGTCCTCAATATGCCAATCACAAGAAGGGAGCAGTATAGGATCAAGCAAGGCTGTTAATACACTCAAAATGACCTAGAGTCCTTTAATTTGACCTTGTCATAGCTGGAATATTCTCTTTCCTTAAATGAATTCTTTTTACAGTCTTTGTTGGTTTATGACTCCCCTTTAGATGGCTATACAGAAATTACCAACAAGCCCTGGCACTAATGTTTGCTGTAGAGGAGATCAACAAGAATCCTAATCTGTTGCCCAACATTACCCTGGGCTTCCACCTCTACAACACCTACCACAGTGATGAGAAGACCTTGGAGAGCTCCCTGCAGTGGCTGTCTGGACAGGGCCAGCTCATCCCTAACTACAACTGCTGGGGGCAGAACAAGTCTGTGGCTGTCATTGGAGGAGCCACATCAGCTCTGGCTGTCCAGATGGGGACCCTTCTTGAACTCTACAAGTATCCACAGGTGGGTAATATTGACACTGACACCTCTGAGGCTTAGTCAGACCCCTGAGTGGCTGCATGGTGTAACAGATACAGAACGAACCTTGGAGTCAGCAGGCCCGAGTTAAAAAAAAAACAACAACACCTATCTCTGTCACATAGTGCCTGTGTGACCCTAGCCAAGTCTCTTCACTTCACAGTAATCTAAGCCACTCTCAGAGAATATAAATTTCAGAGAAGGTCCTAACCAGCATTGGGAGAAGTTGTGTCTTGCCAAGAATGTCCCTACACCAATGACATCATCATTGGAGCATTTTTGACAAATGATACATAGGAAAGAGTGGACCTGCCTTTGAGCACCAGCCTATTTATCTTTGTTGTATTTTTGTTTATTTGTCGTTCACTTGTCTCAGTCATGTCCAAAACTTTTTGACCTCTTTGTGGTTTTCTTGGCAAAGATTCTTGAGTAATTGGCCATATTCTTCTTCATGTCAGCTTTAAGATAACTAAATTGGGGCAAACAAGGTTAAGTGACTTTCCCGGGGTTACACAGGTAGTAACTTTTTGATTTCAAATTTGAACTCAGGTCTTCCTGACTCCAGGTCCAATGCTCTAAACAACGTGCTACTTAGCTGCTCCTTTATTGTATAACAAGGACTAAATCATTGTCAGCTGACTTCTATCACATGAAGGGATCCTAGAGATTGTGCAGGTCTACTTCTCCAATATACAGAGAAAGTCCTTGAGGATAAGCAGCACGGAACAGCTTCACTGAAAGCTCAGATGTAATTAATGTAAGAGCTCTGACTAAAACATATATGTCCTCAGTACTAGCTCATTGCTCTTAACCCTACATCACATTACCTTTGTTTCAACCTCAAGCTATATCTTGTCTGTGAATGTTACTATCACTTGTTTTTTTTCCCCCAAATAAACTTCTTTGA
>JAQQSU010018412.1:0-10483 GCA_028627135.1 Pseudochirops cupreus
GTTTGATAGTATCTTGATTTCTCATGAAGTCATTTGCTTCCATTTGCTCCACTCTAATTTTGACAGAATTATTCTCTTCAGAATGCTTTTGAGATTCTTTCTCCATCTGGCAAAGTCGACTTTTTAAGGCATTCTTCTCCTCATTGGCTGTTTGGGTCTCTTTTGTCATTTGAGTTAATCTATTTTTTAGGGTGTTGATTTCTTCAGTCATATTGCTGACTCTCTTTTCATGATTTTCTTGCAACATTCTTGTTTCTCTTCTCAATTTTTCTTCCACTTCTCTGATTTGGTTTTCAAAGTCCTTCTTCAGCTCATCTCTAAGGCATTCTTCATGTTTACTGGAGGACCCTGGTGGGGGGGCTCTGGCTGCGCTCTCCTCCTCCCTCTCTTTGCCATGATCTTTCTTTTCCCCAAAGAAGGAATCTAGGGTTTGGTTGCTGTTCTTACTTTGCTTCTTATGCTTATTCTTACTCATGGTTGGTCAGTCCGTGATTTTGCTTTTTTAAATCTCTGTGGGGCTCTGCTTCCAGAAGGGAAAGCTCTGTCCCAAATCACTGGGGTCCTCCCGGCTCCCGTAGCTCTCAGGAAGGTGCTGGGTCCCTTTCCTGCTTACTTCCAGCTCACTGGATAATGAAGACTCCAGGACTGAAGCCCAAGACCGCAATCTGGATCCAGGCCACTCAACGCGAGAGCGCTGGCCTCTGAACAATTGCTTAGTCCCCCCGCTGTCTGCAGGCCACAGGCGTGGAGGCTGCAATGCAGAGGCAGGTGCAAAACCTCTGCCTTTTTGCTTTCCAGTCCTGGAGGCCAGACCCACTTTTCTTCCCCGATTTTGCAAGTGCTGCTGACCTAGTTCTGAACGCTGCTCACAGCTGCTGCTAATCTGAGGAGCCTTCGGCTCTTCCCGTCCAGCCGCCCCCGGGACTCAGCCAGGGCTTCAGGCCAGGCTGGTTTCGGTTCACAGTGCTGATATGGTACCTTGTAGCCAAGCTGACTTTAGTGGAAAGTATATTTGTGTGCATTTTGGAGTTCTAGGATTGGTTTAGAGTCCTATTTTATGGGTATTTTGGGGTGCTATGTGAGAGCTGCGATATATTGCTGCTGCTACGCCACCATCTTGGCTCTGCCAGCAATAAAATTCTTAAGAGTTAGATATATTATTTTGCCATATAGAAATATAAATAATTTAATTTTATCAAATGTCTTGTATTTTCTCTTATTTATTTCTTTTTTGCCTTTTTATATCTCCCTTGAGTCTTGTCTTTGGAGGATAATTTTCTAATTCAGCTCTGGTCTTCTAAGTATTCTTAGGAATACTTGAAAGTCCTCTATTTCATTAAATGCCCATTTACCCCCCTGAAAGTTTATATTAAATTATGCTATGTAGGTGATTCTTGGTTAGCTCCTTTGCCTTTCATCATATCATATCCCAAGCTCTCCAGTTCTTTAATATGGAAACTACCAAATCCTGTAAGATCCTAACTGTAGCTCCATGATATTCTAGTTGGTTCTTTTTGGCTTCTCACAGCACTTTCTCCTTGATCTGTGAACTCTGCAATTTGTCTATGATGTTCCTGGGTGCTTTCATTTTGGGATCTCCTTCTGCTGGTTATTGGTAGATTCTTTCAACTTGTATTTTTGCCCTCTGGTTCTAATAGGACAATTTTCTTTGATATTTGCTTGAAAGATGTTGTCCAAGCCTCTTTTTTTATCATTACTTTGAGGTAGTCAAATAATTCTGACATTATCTCTCCTGGATCTATTGCCTAGGTCTATTTTTTTCCAGTGAGAAATTACATATTTTCTTCTAATTATCTTTTACTTTTTAAATTTTGTTTTTTATCATATCTTGATGTCTCATACAGTCATTAGCTTTACTTGCTCAATTCTAAATTTTAAAAATTATTTTCTTCAGTGATCATTTGTAGTACATTATGTATTTAGCCAATTCTATTGATTAGGAAGTTATTTTCCTCAATAAAGTTTTGTATATCTTTTCCCATGCTATTGACTCTTTTTTTCCATGATGTTCTTACATTACTCCTATTTCTTTCCCCAAATTTTCCTCTTCTTCTCTAATTTAATTTTTAAAATCCTTTTTAAGCTCTTTGGGAAATTCTTTTTGGGCCTGAGATTAAATTATATTCTTCTCTGAGGCTTCACATGTAGCCATTTTGACACTATTGCCCTCTCCTCCCTGTCACTATAGTAATTTTCTATATTCAAGTTATTTTTTTGTTTATTTGGTTTTTGTTCATTTTTTTCTGAACTGTTGTTTTTAGGGGTTTTTTGTTATTGTTGTTCTGTTTTGTTTTTTTTTTTATGTTTTTGTGAGACATGGGCTCTGGTCCTGCACTTTTTGTGCTGGCACTCAGGGTCTTACTGCTTCCTTTTACTGGGCTTCAGGATTTAGTTGTTTGCTTTCAGTGGAAAGTACTTGAGTGTAGAGCCTCCATGTTGGCCTTTTTAGCTGCTGGCCTGCCCCAAGTGTGGAACCTTTCTGCTGGACTGCAATTATAAAAGAGTCCATTTGGCAGCTCACCCTATAGAAGTAATCTTGTTGCTGGTCTGTCTTGGGGTAAGCCTCTGCAACTGGGTTGCTATAGAAACAGGCCCTCTCTGCTGGCAGGCCAGAGGGATGGGGTGTCACTGTTGGCCAGTCCTGGGGTGGGACTTTACTACTAGTAGGCAGTAGGGTCAAGGCCTTGCTGATGGCTTGTACTAGGGGTAGGGTCCCTGGAGTAAGGTCTTGTTGTACTCCTCAGACTGCTCACTTGCATAACAGGCTGCTGGTTTGCAGGAGGGCAGGGACTCACTGGTGGATTGCTGCAGGCCCCCTGCTCTGAAGTGGGCTTCTGATGCTGCTCCTTTTGGACTTCATTCCTCTCCTATCCCAGTGAGACAGACCTTTCCAGCAGGACTATTAAACTGTTTCCTTGCTCCTAGATAAGTTCTGAGGTGGCTTTTAAATTGTTTGCAAGGAAATTTGGGAGGGCTTCAGAGGGTTCATTCCTCACTCCATCATCTTGGCACTGGAAGTCTAACATATCACATTTGTAATGATGGATACTTTTAGACTGAATCCACAATGGAAAAAAAATCATAAAATAATCTCTACCATAGTAATAAAAATAGCATAAGTTGACATTCAAAATATTGCATGTCTTAGTAGAAGGCAGTAAGAAGACAGCGAACCTCAACATGTCATTCACAGAGAGATTTGGAGCCTAGCAATAGTTAAATTTGTGTAATTTCTATTTGACCAATAGGATTTATAATGTGATGATGTGATAACCCCAGAATTATGTGAGCAATAATACTATCTTGCATTTTGAGAGTGATTTTTATGAATTTGTAGCATTCTCATAGGATCATCAAATTATGGAATTTTAGGTCTAGAATGAAAAGGGTCTTTAGGGAATATAATCCCCTTGTTTTATGAATTAAATTTAATTCCTTTCAAGTCAAAAAGCATTTATTAAGCAACTACTATTTGTAAGAAACTATACTGTGTGCTCAGGATACAAGGACAAAAACAAAATTTGACCTCAAGAGATTTACCTCTTGCTAAGGAAAAATGCAGAAGCTGAGTCCCCCAGAACTGAAGTGAATCACCTATCAGACAAGCAGTAAATAGCAAAGCCAAGATTTGAAGTCAGGTCACCTAACTAAAAATCTGTTTGCAGTTACTTTTGTAACTACATACGTAGTTACTACTACATGTAACTACTATACGTATTTACTACTAAGTACTATCTTACATATATGCACATATATGTGTATACACTTATACACATGCATTGTACATACATGCGTGTGTGTATGTGTATATATATGTATGTTTATAGTTATATATTGTGTTGATATGTATGTGTGTATATGTCTACATATATATTGTGTGCATCTACTCAATAAGTAAACATTTACTAAGCACTTAAGTGCCAGGTGCTGTGTATTCAAATAAAAATAGAAGCAATCCTTGCCCTCAACGAGTTCACACTCTATTTCCTTAGTTTACTGTCCCATAAGACAGTTACTGCAAGAATTTTATCTATGTTATATAAAGCAGAGTGAAAAAAACTGAAACTGATATCCAGAGAAATAATGCAAAAACTGAATTATACAAGCATGATTTTCAAAACTTTTATGCCCCAACACATTTATCAGAATCATTCAGCCTGCTTTATTAGAATTTTTTAGATTAATTTATTTATTTCTATTTTTCAACATCCACTTCCACAAGTTTTAAATTTTCTCCCCCTCCATCCCTTTCCCTCTCCCCAAGATGGCCTGCAATCTGATATAGACTCTACATATACATTCCTACTAGACATATTTTCACATTAGTCATGTTGTATAGAAGAATTAGAATGAATGGAAGAAACCATAAGAAAAAAAAAGACAAACAAACAAAAAAGAGAATAGTCTGTTTCACTCTGCTTTTAAACTCCAAGTTCTTTCTCCAGACGTAGATAGCATTTTCCATTATGAGTCTTTTGGAGTTGTTTTAGGTCCTTGAATTGCTGAGAAGGGCTGAATCTATCATAAAGTCAGTCATCACACACTATGGCTGTTACCGTGTACAATGTTCTCCTGGTTCTACTCACTTCACTCAGCATCAGTTCATATAAGTCTTTCCAGGTTTTTCTGAAGTTCCTTTGTTCATCATTTCTTATAGCACAATAGTATTCCATTACATTCATATACCTCAACTTGTTCAGTCATTCCCCAATTGATAAAGAATTTTTATTTAGTAAAATAACTACAGAAGGTAAAAAGTACTTGGGAGTCCACTCACCAAGATACACAGAGAAATTAACTGAATCCAATTACAAAATACTCTTCATACAACTACAGATCTAAATAATTGGTGACATATTAATTGATTGTGAATAGGCTGAGCCAAGATAATAAAAATGGCAATATTATCTACATTGATTGATTTGTGAGCCCAAAGCCAAATTTATAAAAGTGGTCATTTCCCAATTGCTAAATAATCAAAGGATATGAATAGTCAGTTTTCAGAAGCAGAAATCAAAGCTACCAATAGATACATACAAAAAAATACTCTCAATCACTAGTAATTGGAGAAATGCAAATTAAAATAACTGAGGTTTCATCTCACGCTCATCATATTGGCTAGTATGACACAAAAGAAAAATGACAGATGCTGGAGGGGATTTGGAAAAATAGGTTCACTAATGTAATATTGGTGAAGTTGTGAACTAGTGCATCCATTGTGGAGAACAATCTGGAACTATGTCCAGAGAGCTACAAAACTGCCTATACCCTTGGATTCAGCAATACCACTACTAGGCTTATACCACAAAGAAATCAAAGAAAAAGAAAAAAAAAGGATTTGTGTGTAGAAAAATATTATTTATAACAGCTTTTTGTATGGTAGCAAAGAATTGGAAACTAAGGGGATACCAATCAACTGGAAAATAGCTGAACATGTTGTGGTGTATAAATGTAATGGAATATTATTGTGTTGTAAGAAATGACGAAGGAGATCATTTGAGAAAAACCGGGGAAGACTTGTATGAAGTCATACAGAGTAAGATGAGTAGAATCAATAGAACAATCTACACAGTAACAGCAATATTGTAAGGAAAATCAGCTGTGAAAGACTTAGTAACTCCAATCAATACACTGATCTACCTCAACTCCAAAGGACTCACAATATGAAATGCTATTCACTTCCAGTGAGAGAATTGATGGGCTCAAGAGTACAGATTGAAGCACATTTTCCCCTTTATTTTCCTTGCTTTTTTCCCTCTAGAGTATGGCTAATGCAGTGTTTTACATGACTGTATAAGTATAATGGGTATTGTATTTCTTGCCTTCTCAATGAGTGCAGGAAGGGTTAAAGGGAGGGTAAAAGAATGTAGAAATGTAAAGAAAGAATAAAATAAAATTTTTAAAAAGTTTGTTAGTTGGAATACATGACAAAAATACACACAATTCCACAGCTGATGTAAATTAAATCTCTGAAATCCTCTCATGCTGTTTGACAACCTCATTGCCTACCAAGTTAAATTAAACAAGTACAAGAAGGGAGGACTTGGATTAAATTAAGGCTCACAAATTCATTATTATTTTTAAAATAATGTCATGACTGTCTTTTGTCATTTTATGATATGAATTTTTCACTGTACTCCCCCTTTCTATCTCTCCATTCCTCCATACATACCTGGAGAGCCATTCATTATTAGTAAAGATGAAAAAAGGAAGAAAAACTAAGTTTCACAAATGAAAATGACACATTGTTTAAAAGTCTTATGGTATATGAAGTAACACATCCACAGCCCCCTATTTCTACAACAGATCAAAGGAAAGGATCATCTTATATCTCTTCTTTGGGACAGCTAGGTGGTGTAGTGAATAGAGTGCTGGCTCTCAAGTCAGGAAGACTAGATTTCAAATCTGGACTTAGACACATATTAGCTTTGTGATGTTGGGTAAGTCACTTAACCTCAGAAGCCTCAATAGTAAAATGGGGTAGTATTAATAGCACCTATCTCCAGGACCTATTGTGAGGACAAAATGAGATAGTAATTATAAAACATTTAGCACACTCTGTGAAGCATATTAAGTATTTATTATTAATAAATTTGGTCATTGTAACTTCCCAATATTTGGTCATGATTTCTTTCTTAGTTCTTTTTACTTATGTAAATTATCTATTATCTATTATTTCTATTATCTATTCTTTCCTGATTCTACTTACTTCACTCTGCATCAGTTAATAAAAAGTTACTTGCGTTTTTCCAAATTAATCATGCATATTGTTCCTTACAATGAGGCAACAGTTCAATATATCCACGTACGATTTGGTGTCATTCTCCTTAAAGTGGGCTTCTTACTTTATCTCCACACAAAAATTCTGTTAAAAATACTTTGATGCATATGGGTGAGGCCTTTCTTTTTATCTTCAACTACCACGTAATCTCTGGTAAAAGGATATAAATAGTTTCTTCACTTTCTTTGCATCATTCCAAAGAAATGTTGTGATCAAAAAAGAAAAACAAAATAAAACAAAAACAAACACTGAATTACCTCATACAGGGTGTAGGGAATGTTCAGAGAGAACTCGCATCTCTACTGTGAGGGTTTTCTGAGCCCTTTTCAGGCTGCTCATCCATCTTTAGTGTCCACCTGTCACCCAACACTCACCTATGTCTCCAAGAAGCTGTAGCATGTGCAACCGTCACATACTGGTAAATCATCTTGTCAGACAAGCTAAAATAGGTTAAAGGTAACCAGCAGGCCTCAAACTTATCCATTAATGAGTTAGGGGAATGTTATCCCAAGAATACAAAGACTTCTCCTAGCAGAATGGGCAGATGAACACTGTATTAAATATGTAAGGTCTTATTTACAGGGGTTTGATTCCAGAAACTAATAAAATATTCTCTAAATAAAAAAAAAAAAGAATGGGCAGATAAGAGCAATGGTCATGAAGGCAGTTGAAGCAGAGGCTGTGCAGCACTTAGAGTTTGGTCAGATGTGGAAGACGCTAAGGTTATTCACTGCACCCTGGCCCATAGCCAGTCATCCTGACTTACTGAACTTCAATGGCTCAGGAAGAGAAAGACTGATGACTTTACACAACTCTGCCTCACTTGAATCCAGTTCATGCACAAGTCAAGACATTACCCTGTGATGTCATTGGTCTTCTTTATTGAAAATAAAAATGAACTGCCTCACATCCAGCAAACTGGAAAAGGTGATGAATAATGGATATACTCAATGTTGGAGGATATGTGGAAAGAAAGGCACATTGATGCACTGTCATTGGAGCCATTAATCTTTCCAACTATTAGCAATGCAACTTGGAATTGTGCTCAATAGCCTTTGCCCAGAGGTTCCATTGCTTGGCCTCCAAAAGTGTCATATACCTCCAAAGTGTCAAAGACACAAAGAAAAAAATACTCTATACAGATATGTAGTCATTGTTGCACTTTTTGTAGTTTAAAAGAGTAAAAAAACAAAGTAGAAGCCTATTACTTGAGGAATGGCTAAACAATTTATGCCAAGAATGTAATGAACTATTACTGTGGCATAAGAAAATAAATATAATGAATTCAGAAAAGTATGGAAATATTTACACAAACTGATAGAGCTAAATAAACAGAGCCAGTAATATAATATACACAATAACTATAACCATGAAGATGAAAAGAAGAAGAGTAAAAACAACAAAAATTGAAACCAAACACTATATAATTATAATGCCCAACTTTGGTCCTGAAAAAGATGTATGAGAATGTACCTCTCTAACTTCCTTTTTCATAAGGGAGGACTGAGTTTGGAACATTACGTATATTGTCCAATTTGGTTGCAAGGGTTGATTAGCCATGGTGAACTATTGTTTTTTTTTTTCCCTCTTTCTACCTTCTTCTTCTTTTTTTAAACAGGGGATAGCTCTCTGAGTGGGAAAGAGGGGGGGAAATGTGTTAGAAAATGAAAATAATATGAAAACAGAAGGTTTAAATAATTATGAAAAATAGATTCTCTGTCTTCCATAGATTGAACTCATGCACTACCTTTCTCAATTCCCCAGATGTTATTGTTCATCGTCCTCAATTTTACAGACACACACACACACACACACACACACACACACACACACAAGGAGTAGATATCACATCATGCCTTTCACATATTAAGTGCTTAATAAATACTTGTTGAATTTGAGTGGGAGAAGTGAGAAAACATGGACATAAGTTCAGACTCCTCCAGTTATAACATTGTGATATTGGGCAAGTCATGCAAATGTTGAAAAATTCAATTTCCTCAACTGTAAATTGGAGATATTAATTTTTGTTCTGTGTAGTTTCTAGGTTTGAGACTTAAACAAAATAATCATTATCTTAAAGTGCTTTTAAAGATGTAAGTGCTATAGAAATGTAAGAGATTCTGTAATAATAAAATAATGACACTTTTAATATTCATAATCTGTTACATGGAATGAAAAATGTTCAAAATATAGACATAATGTATGCATACAGAGAGACATATTTATAAGTATGCATGTATATATACATACAAACAGAACAATATGAGGGACATACCATTGCCAATATCCAATCTGGTAGTAGAGTTACAGCAATGATTCTTTCAGCAAATTGACTAAAGATGAGCTTATAGCCTAGTACTTTTACTCAACTACAAAAAGAAATCACTCCATCTACCCATATAAAATTCAATAAAACATTATATTTTTAAAGATAAAAAGAGTGACATATGAAATTCATCAAAAATGATAATGTTAATGATAATAGCTTAAAATATTGCTGGAATTTTATCCAGAACAATTTTACCTATAGCAGTAACTGTGTGATTCCAAAATGGAAAATGAAAAAGAAAAATCACAGCCCATTTTAGCAGGGCCTTCTGCTTAAGTAACAGAGGTTAGAAACATCCAAATGAATGCATAAGGGACCTTTTTCTAGATTGTTGCCTGCAGGTCCTAATAATGCTTTATCACCTCATCCCCAACCCTGGTTCAGAATTTTTCAGAGATTTATAGAAAGCAGTGACCACACATTCTCTGGACTTCCTAGTCTCTAATCCAAGTATACAACTATCTTACAGGGATAAACTTTTTCTAGGTCTCATGATGAGTAGAAAATTCAAGTTTTATTTCTTCATTTCCACAGAAGACCTCTGAAGCAGATACTAATTATTAAACAAGGAAATGATGGAAGAAAAGAAATAAGTCCAGAAAAAAGGCAGTTCAGTCTCTAAATAATGGAAAAAGCCTTTTATTAAGAAGTATTCTGTCTTTTACCATAATACCCTATTATGAGAAAAATTATGAGAAAAAACAGTACACACTGCAACTAATTAGGATCATAAGACCACAGTTTTAGATCTGGAAAAGGTCTTAAATATTTGGTGTCCCTGTAATAAGAAAATTCATTTGATAAGAACACAAAGTCATTCCATATTGAGACCCATCCAACTCTAAACTATGATCTTATGATCTTAGTTATATCCTAATATAGGTGGAACAGTGGGACCTCATACATTTACTAGCTTACTACCTGTGCAGTCCTGGGCAAGTCATTAAACCATGTTCACCATAGTTCCTCATCTATAACATGAGCTGGAGAAGGAAATGGCAAACCATTCCACTGTCCTTGCAAGGAAACCCAAATGGTCACAAAGAGTCAGATAGGACTAAAACAATTGAACAACATCTCTCTCTCTCTCTCTCTCTCTCTCTCTCTCTCTCTCCATATGTGTGTGTGCATATATACACATGTGTATATATGCACACATATGTATATATACATGTGTGTATATATTCACACATTTATATGTGTGTATAATATAAACATACGTACTCACACACATATATAGAGAAATCTTATGTGTATAAGTATTCCTAGTAAAATTCCTGTATGATTACTAACTATTCCCAACTTTACAGAATAAGAGAATTAGCAAACTGGGAGATTAAAGGACTGCCCAA
>JAQQSU010018413.1:0-10483 GCA_028627135.1 Pseudochirops cupreus
AGGGACAAAGTAGAGAATAGAACAAGTGGGGGGTGGAATAGGAAGGAGGGAAATATAGTCAGTCTTTCACAATATGTCCACTGTCGAGATGTTCTGTGTAACTACACATGTACAGCCTGTACTGAATTGCTTGTCTTTCCAGTGGAGGTGGGTGATGAGGGAGGAAGGGAAAGAATCTAGAATTTAAAGTTCTAAAATCAAATGTTAAAAATATATGTGTGTGTATATATATGTATACATATTATTATCATTATTAATATTTACATGCAACTGGGAAATAAGATATACAGGCACTGGGATAGGGAGATCCATCTTGCCATATCACAAAGTCAGAGGGGTGATGGGGGAGGATATAGGAGAGAACAGATTGAGGGAGGGGGTATACAGTGGGATTGCTGTTTTGTGGTGGTAGGTAGGGGAAAGATGGGAAGAAAATATGTAACTCAAAATCTCATGGAAATGAATGATGTAAACTAAAAATAAACAAAGGTTAAAAAAAAAGTAAACAGGAAGAAAAGGAATCAACTGAAGCAAAAGCCAAAAGCAGCAGTAGCAATGCAGAAAGAAAAGGGAACAGTGCAAGCTATCCCAAAGGACATTCTCAAATGGATAAATGGCGTGCTTCAATAATTCAAGGAAGAATGAACACTGAGGAGATCATGAAAGGTAATAGAAGAACTTGGAACAATTAAAAATTCCCAGTGGAGGAACTGAAGCTATGTGAATGAAATTTTTTAAAAAAGGGGAAAATAATGAAAAAAAGGGGAGATGGAAATTATAAGAGAGAACCTGAAAGGCATAGTTAATACACTGTTAGTGGAGATCTGAATTTGTCCAGTTGTTCAGGAAAACACTTTGAAATTATGTTAGGACATTAACTAAACTGTTCACATACTTTGACCCATTGATACTGCCAGTGGGCATAATTCTCCATAGAGGTTATAGGCAAAAGGAAAGGTACACATATATATGTCTACTAAAATATTTCGAGCAGCTCTTTTTATAATATCACAAGCACGGAAACAAGTGGGTACTCATCCGTGGGAGGATAGCTGAATAAGGTTTATGAATGGAATGGGACAGATAAGTGCTTAGAATAACATATATACCTTTAAACTAAGATACACTAACTGTTAATCTAATTTAAGTATAGTATTGGATTTATAATCTAAGATAGAGAAGAAAAAGAATATGGAAGATCGGGTGTGGGGGAGTAAGGTGAACTGAAAGTGAAGCTCCTATTTTTATTAAATGGGTATGTGGAAGGGATTGAATTAGAGAAACAAATTGTTAATAACCTAAAATACATGAATCTTGGGGGCAGTTGGGTGGCACAGTGAATATGCCCTGGAGTCAGGAGGACTTGAGTTAAATCAGGCCTTAGACACTTGACACACTTACTAGCTGTGTGACCTTGGGTGAGTCACTTAATCCCAATTGCCTTGCCTTCCCTCCTCCCAAACCCCCCCCCCCAAGCCATAAAGTGACTTGGACAGTGCATTATTAAAAAATGTGAATCTTGTTTAGAACTGTCATTTCCTTTAATGACAAGTAATAAAAGTTTGTCTTCCCTTCTGAAAAAAAAAACAAATAATAATCCAAGGAAAGAACTGAAGGAAGAAGACCAAGTCAACCATAATAACACTGAGTATAAATGGACTTAACTCCAAAAACAAGAAAGAGTGGTGATGACAAACAAATGGTCAATGTTGGAGGGGCTGTGGGAAGATAGGTACAGACACATCGTATGTGTGATGACCAACTTTGATAAACTGGACTCTTCTCAGCAACGCACGGGTATAAGACAACTCTACAAGTCTCAGGATGGAAGGAGATGTCTACATTCAGAGAAAGATCTAGAAAGAACAGAGTTTAAATGGAGACTGGAGCAAACTACATGCTGTCTTTCTTTTCCATGTTTGGTTTTATTTCTTTCCCATTGTTCGCTCCATTGGTTACAACCCTTCTATACAACCAGACTAACATCCAATGTGAAAGTATTTGCAGATCCTATACTTGAATGCATGCTGCCATGGTGGGGGGAGGGGAGGGAAGGGAGAAAATTTGAAACTCAAGGGATTCTGGAACTGAATTTTGTAAACTAAAAGTAAATAAATCAATTTTAAAAATATAAATAAATAAATCAATCTTCCCTAAACTCCCCCAAATAAAAGATCCACAGCTTTCAGCAAAAATAAAAAGGCAGCAACAAATCCTTTTTCAAACAGGAAAGATGGGTTATGGAATGGATTAGAAAACAGAATCCAACAATATTTGACTAGAGGAAGTGCATTTCAGAGTTGGAAGAGAATCCAAAGGTGATCTAATCCAACCCAAAGGTGAACTTCCAATCCCAGCAGGAGGACCTATGATGAAGGAGAACCTCCAGGAGCAGAACTTTCCCCTTTTAGAAAACTCTACTTCCCTCTCTGAGCTCTTGCCCCACAACTGGCAACATGGCAACATGGATAAAAGAAGTTCAGAATTGTTGGTAAATATGGAACACATTATCATGTATCCCTCAGAAAAACGGTGAAGAAAATTGAAATTAGCTAGCATGCCAAATATACTGTTCCTTCTATGGCAAGACCAAAAGGAAGAGATGGACTGTGGATATGTGGCGTTGTGGATCCTATAAGGAAACAGTAACTGGTGGTGTAGGGATCTACACTACCACCTCTGCAGTCACAGTCAAATCTGCCATCAGAAGACTGAAGGAATTGAAAAACCATTAAGATCTTCTTATCAAATATATGTAGCCCATAGTCCAACAATAAATGGGCTAATCTATGGAATAAAAATTTAAGAAAGAAAGAAAGAAGGAAGGAAGGAAAGGAGAGAGGGAGGGAGGGAAGGAAGGAAGAAGGGAGGGAGGGAGGAAGAAAGGAAGGAGGGAAGGAAAAAAGAAAGAAAGAAAGAAAGAAAGAAAGAAAGAAAGAAAATTTTACCTCTCTGAGAATATCTCCTTCCACTGGCCTCTCTATAACATCTATCTGTTGTTCCCAGTTCCAACCCCCCCCCCACCCGGGCCAAGCAGAACAAAGTCCAATTCCTCTTCTGTATGCTAGTCCTTCAAATGCTTGAAGACAGTTATCGTATCTCCCTCTAACTTTTCATGTTTATTTGGCCATCATCCCCAGTTCCCTTACCCGATCTTCATTCAAGACAGAAAATACTGACACAGATTTCAGCTGAGAGACTAGTTGTTATTGTGCCATTTCCATCAGGTTGGATTCTTTGTGACCCCATCTGGGGTTTTCTTGGCAAAGATACTAGTTTGCCATTTCCTTCTCCAGTTCATTTTCCAGATGAAGAAACTGAAGCACGGTGAAGTGACTTGCTCAGGGTCACACAGCTAGGAAGTAAGTGTCTGAGGCTAGATTTTGAACTCAGAATATAAGTCTTCCTGATTCCAGGCCCAGTGCTCTATCCACTGTGCCACCTAGTAGTCCAAGAGACTAGAGTCAGGGGTGGGGAACCTGTGGCCTCAAGGTCACATGTGGCCCTCTAGGTCCTCAAGTGTGGCCCTTTGACTGAATCCAAACTTCACAGGCCAAATCCCCTTAATAAAAGGATTTGCTCTGTAAAACCTGGACTCGGTCAAAAAGTTGCACCCAAGGACCTAGAAGGTCATATGTGCTGTTGAGGCCACAGGTTCCCCACCCCAGGGACTAAAATGTATAAAGCTTCCTCAAGAAAAGCCAGAGTAGTGTCTGAGGAGATCAGAATGAATGAAATAAATAAATTATTAGGTGCCAGACACTGTGTTATGTACTGAGGATACAAATACATTCTTGCCCTTAAGTGAATGACATGAAAAACAAGTTGGGGGGGGTTCCCTAGGAAGGGGTGTTCTACATTGGGAAGTCACATGGGTATTTAGTGGAGTCATAGGGCAAATGATTGATGCATCTGTTCAAGAAATGGTAGTGTTGATTTGATTACTGGTTTCAGAGCTAGAAATTGAGGGGGAGGGAGGGAGAATAGGAAGGGTACCCTTCCCCAGGATGTGGCATGAAGTTGGTCAAAGAACAGCAGGTGTGAGAGTCCAGAGAGTGAAAATGGAATTCAAACCAGAAAGTATTAACAGGTATAAATAAGGAAATTGTGCTTAAAAGTAGTATTCAAAAGGAAAACATAAGCATTTAAAAATATTCATTCCCCAAATAATGAAGCAGTGAAATTTACAAAGGAGGAGTTCAAAGTCTTATAAGAGATAGAAAATGAATAACCGTAGCAGATTTGAATACTCTTATCTGAATATAATTTCAACAGAAAGATAGAAAAGAATGAAGGTACAATGCTGAATTCATCTGGCAGATAAAAACGAATGGGGAAAGCAAAGAATATACTTTATTCCTCCCAAATACACATGGAATATACACCCAAATCCACCACATGCTAGATCACAGGGCAGTGATGAGTCAATTTGTCCAAATCAACTGAAAGTACACATTTGGGGACACAGCAAGGACAAGAAAAACACAAATCTCCATTGGCACCTGGAGAGCATAAGGTACCCACTTTAGCCCATATGAAAAACAATCCACAATAGAGGTACTAGCTGTCGATCCAGTTTCTGAAAGATTTTGATAGGCTAGAAGAGTAAGCCAGATCAAATAATATGAAATGCAACTGGGCTAAATGATGGATCTTATATGTGGCTTTAAAAGAGGCAACCTCACAAGTGAAAAAATACCGAGGAGGTACAACTAGATAGCCGTGCATTTGAAAACTATCTTAAGGTTTTAATGAACTTAAATCCCAAGACGAGTCAACAGCCAAGACCAATGTGTTGTATTGCATCAAGAGAAGCACAGCTTCCAGGGCCTATGCCGGAAAGCCTTTATGGACAGTAAGAGCAACTGACCAATGCTGATTTCCAAGACCCAGCCTAGATCAGTATAAAGAGAGGCTCATGACCAGCAGGCTAGCTACTTGGTGATCAATTCTTTGGCCACGGCAACTGAGGAAATTTTTTTTAATGCAAAAATGACCCTCCCCTTCTGTTTCTGCATTGACAGCGGCAGAAAAGGGGATGGAGGGTATTAAGAATTACAGTTTTTAGGCCATCTACAGATTTTAAGTTGGATTTTGGTACTCTAAATGTAAGATTCTTGTCCAATGACCAAGCAGATGTGCTACTGGAGGAAACAAATCATATCAATCTTGACATTCTTGCCATAAACAAAACCATTAAAGAGAAGAAAATAAAAGCTAAATGGAGAATGGCACACAGGTTCTCTCTGAAAAGGCAAAGGAAGGAATTGGAGAAATTGGTTCCATTGCAGGTGTAAAGGCAGTAAGAACCTTTTTAATGGGATTTTTTGGCTAGTTCGCATTGCCATACTTGTGATAAGGATTTGAGAAAAGACCATAATGGAAATGAATGCATCTTATGTACCCACATTGGGTGCAGAGGACAAAAATGCAGAGTAAATCCAGGAAGAACTCAATAAGACCCTTGAAATTAAACCGGTCTACTCTTTGATACTTCATAACTTCATTGCAAAGGTAAGAACACGTGAGGATGGTGAGAAAAATATCAAAAACCAAGAACAGAAAGAAGTAATGAAGACAGGTCAAACACTTGTAGACTATACAGAAGATTCATGTCTTTATATCATGAATGCTTTCTTGGAGAAAAGAACTGGCAGATGCTGTACACCAACAGCACCAAGTAACATCACACAAAATGAAACGGATTATATAGTCAGTTCTGCCACAACATGAGTTTTGAAAATGCAAATTTCAAGTTTGCTTTTACATGATTTCTTCCACAAGAAACAGTTTGAATGCAAAAAAAATGCTACTTCACAATAATTCACAAGCCACAACCTTCTGACACCCACTTTCATAAACAAACTTCTGGTCTTTGTCAAGGTAAAGTGTCATATTTACTATATATCTTCTGGTCTAGTAGGAACTGTGGGAGGAAAAAGGCTGGTCATGGCAGCACTTCTTAAACTGTGGGTCGTGACCCCATTTGGGTTGCATAACTGAATGTGGGGGTTGAAAAAAATTTGGCAACAGTAAAAGGTTTCTGAACGCACAACAACCAAAAATTAATTCAAAAGCAAACTCGTAATGAATCGGAGATGTTTCTGGCACTGCTTGCCCATGTTGCATCTCGCAACTTCATTACAGGCTTAGTTCTAAACACACAACGTAATACATTTTGTACTGCACCTGCTGTCACACCACACAATGCCTACGGATGCTGCAAGAAACACCTTGGCTCAGATTCGAGACTATGTTATAAATTGCAGTGTTTTTACTGCATATGCAAAGTTTTCTGCTCTTAGAGAAATATAATAGTTTAAGGAAAATAAAGACTTTTAATATTTTCCTACTGTCATTCCTCCGCATGTAAGTATCAAATGAGTATATCTTTGGACTATATTGTGTTAGAAAGTTTGATTTTAAAACTGCTGTTATATCCTTCTTTTATAGAAAGAATTACTTAACTGCAGCAAGACAAAAGCCCTTTAATAATATTTCTCCACCATCTCCATTTTATGTGTAAGTGTGAACATCAATTTCTTAAATGAAGCACAAACAAACGTAATTTCATAAACTAAAGCTAGTCTTTATTGGAGAAATTATTAGCAATGTTTATATTTTAGGACAAAAATGTTTTGGTTGTGATTAAGTGGCTCAATTTAGACAGAAGAAAGAAAAATACTGATGACAATGCGCAGAGTCTTTGCTACCAGGTTGTAATACACCTAAATTGACAAGAAAAAATGTCAAATCATTTTTGCAATATGGATTTACTTTTAATAATGATCATGGTGTGGGAAAACCTCTGTGATGAAGATTTGGCTGCGGAGAGTATGAAACCAGTCAAACAAAAATGACATCTTAATATCAAGCATGCAACGTATTACAGTAAACCAAAGGAATATATTGCATGACTTGAAATCTTCAAATAAAGCAAAACAATGTTTGGAGAAAATTGTTACTGTCAATGAGCAATATTTACTTGCATCTTAGAAAACTACTTATTTAACTGCAAAAACTAAAAAAACCAAACCCTACGCGATAGGAGTTCTTGTGTTATCTGGTACTATTAAAATGTCAGATGAATGTTCATGGGAAAAAGTATGGGGAAGAAATTTGTAAAATTCCTTTACCAAATGATACTGTTTCCAAAAGAATTTATTAAATTAATACTAATCAATACCAGGCTTAAGGGCAACCCGAAGTTTGCAATTCAGTTAGATGAAATAACTGATATTTCTAACATGGCACAATCGTTACTCTATGTAAGATATGTTTATGAAGGAAGCATACGT
The DNA here is from genome assembly GCA_028627135.1 of Pseudochirops cupreus. Classification (NCBI taxonomy): domain Eukaryota; kingdom Metazoa; phylum Chordata; class Mammalia; order Diprotodontia; family Pseudocheiridae; genus Pseudochirops; species Pseudochirops cupreus. Next base: position 7,299 of record JAQQSU010018413.1, read on the forward strand.
GAGGAATTATCATTTTGTCACCATTTGGAGGGGCACACAAGAGGGGAAGATACATAACGTCAATGGCTTTTTCACAAGTGAAGGTTTACAGTGGAAAAATCACATTGGCGTCTGGGCAGACAATGCTAGAGCAATGATGGGTGAGAATTTTGGATTTATAGCAAAAGTTAAAGCTGGTGGCAATGAACATATCACTTTTACTCACTGCATGATCCATCAGAAGGTACTTGTAGCCAAAAAAAATCATCAGAGTTAGATGTTGTGCTTCGCAATGCTATCAAAATCCTTAACTTCATTAAAAGTTGGGCCCTCAGTCATCCTTTGTTTTCAAACCTTTGGAAAGATATGGACTCCAATTACAAAAGCTTATTACTACACACAGAGGTAAGGTGGCTCTTAAGAGGGCAAAGTTTAAACAGATTATTGAAAATGAAAGATGAAGTTGTTACATTTTTGACTGCGCAGAAATTCAATTGTTAATTTTTTCATAATGACTTATGGCTTTCAAAACTGTTATTTTCAAAAAACTCAATGATTTAAACATTGTAACATTTACGTTAAAAAATGAAATTGAAAGTTAACATATGGAAGAACAGGGTAGAAATGGTTCTTTAGAAATATTTACAGCTACAGATGATTTTATAATTGAAAATAACCTTCCCAACCTTTGAACTGTAAGAGTTATAATTGATCATCTGAAGTGCCTTGGAGACAGAGTTTCAGAAATACTTCCCTTCAAATTTTGATTCTAAAAAACCAAGTTGGGTGTGTAAAACATTTTCAAATACTCAAATCAAAAACATCAGATTCATCTGCCATTAAAAGTTCAAGAAGAATTTGCCAAGTTATCAAGCGACACGGGTTTAAAACCTGAGTTTCCTAAAAAATCATTAAATGAATTTTGGTCTGGGATTAGGCCAGAATTTCCAACAATTTCTGAAACAGCCCTAAACATACTTCTGCCATTTTGTACTGGGTATTTATTAAAGCGGTGTTCTCAGCATTGACATTTAAAAAATAAAAATATCGATCAACTCTGAAAAAACATTGAAGATGCTCTACATCCTGCAATATGATATTCTGCCAAGTTTTAATTCTTTATGTAAAAACGAACGAGCACATCCATCTAATTAGTACACAAATTTGCTTTCATCTTTAATAAAAGGTAAAATTCACCAATAAATGTTAAAATAAATGGTAAAAGAAGTGTTTTAAAATCAATTTCTTTGTGATTTACTATCAGTAAATATTTGATTTGTATACCTCTTTTATATACCTATATATCCAGGCTCATGTAAAAATTTCTTGGGTGAAAAGGGGTCATGCATGGAAAAAGTTTAAGAAGCCATGGTCTATGCCCCCCCCCCCCTACCCCTTTCCGCATGGCCTCCCCTGAGTTGTAGGCTGCCTGATTTGCCTGAGACTTTGTAAGCTGCCCTATGGGAACAGGGTGTAAGCTGAGCAGTAGCCCAAGGCCATGGACACACCCACTATTTACTGTAGTACTTATGTATTTTTCTTTTAAAAAAAATATTTTATTTATTTTCAGTTTTAAATATTCATCTCCATAAGATTTTGAGTTACAAATTTTCTCCCCGTCTTTCCCCTATCCCCTGCCCCAAGACAGCAAGCCTACTGAATATCCCTTCCCCCAATCTACTCTCTCATCTCCTCCCCCATCCCTACTCTAACTTTCTAGTAGGGCAAGATGGATTTCTGTACCCCAGTGGCTGTATATCTTATTTCCCAGTTGCATGTAAAAAACAATTTTTTTAACATTTGTTTTTAAAACTTTGATTTCCATGGACTTCATAATGACCTGGAGAGGCTTATACAGACTGATGCTAAGTGAGAAGAGCAACCAGGAAAAACCTGTACACAATCACGGACACATCGTATGTGTGATGACCAACCTTGATAAACTGGACTATCCTCAACAACGCACAGCTAAAGACAACTCTACAAGCCTCAGGATGGAAGGAGATACCTAAACTCAGAGAAAGATATAGAAAGACTATAGTTTAAATGGAGACTGAAGCAAAACTCGTTATCGTTCTCTTTCATGTCTGGTTTTGCTTTTTTTGTTTTGTTTTTTTTTTCTCAGTGATTACTCATTGGTTACAGCCCTTCTATATAACCAAACTATTGTACAATGTGAAAGTATTTGCAGATCCTATACATGATTACATGCCACCATGGGGGGGGGGGGAGAGGGAGAAAATCTGAAACTCAAGGGATTGTGGAATTGAATCTTATAAATTAAAAGTAAATTAAATAAATTAAAAAAAAAAACTTTGATTTCCAGATTCTTTCCCTTCTTCCCTCCTCACCCACCCTCACTGGGAAGATAAGCAATTCAATATAGGTTGTACATGTGTAGTTACACAAAACATTTCCATAGTAGTTATATTGCGAAAGACTTAACTATATTTCCCTCCATCCTATCCCGCCCCCACTTACTCTATTTTCTACTTTGACCCTCTTTGCAAAAGTGTGTGCTTCTAACTACCCTCTCCCCAAATCATCCCCCCCTTTTATCCCCTTACCTCCTACTTTCCTGTAGAGTAAGATACCCAATTAAGTGTGTACGTTATTCCCTCTTTAAGCCAAATTCAATGAGAGTAAGGTCGTCCCATTCCCTTTCACTTTCCTGTTCTTCCCCTCCATTGTATCAGTTTTCTCTTGCCTCTTTTATATGAGATAATTTACCCGATTCTATCTTTCCCTTTCTCCTCTCATTATATTCCTCTCTCACCTCTTAATTTTATTTTTTAGATATCATCCCTTTCTATTCAACTGATCCTGTGCCCTCTGTCTAGGCATACATGTACACAATATACACACACACCCACATATGCATTTATACACACATATACTTTCCTATATATACATATATAATATAATACATATATATTCCCTTCAACTATCCTCATAATGAGAAAAGTCTCATGAGTTACAATTATCGTTTTTCTATGTAGGAATGTAAACAGTTCAACTTTAATAAATTCCTTACGACTTCTTTTTCCTGTTTACCTTCTCATGCTTCTCTTGCTTCTTGTATCTGAAAGTCAAATTTTCTGTTCAGCTCTGGTTTTTTCATCAAGAATGCTTGAAAGTCCTCTATTTCATTGAATGACCATATTTTTCCCTATAGCATTATACTCAGTTTTGCTGGGTAGGTGATT
>JAQQSU010018414.1:0-10483 GCA_028627135.1 Pseudochirops cupreus
ACACATACACACACACACATATATATAGCCTTCCCTCAAGAAACTAGTAAGTCACTTTCTACTCCTGATTCCTAGCCTTTATGTTCTCCCCCACCCCTACACCATCATGCATACACTCATCTTCTAATGCCCTATCACTGGACCTAGGTTTTATCCATATTTTATCCATATTATTTTTATGTATTTATACAAGTGTCTATTATCTCTCCTGGTGAAGTATAAGCACCTTGAGGGCAAGGACTGTCCTGTCTTTTATCCATACTACTTTGTCAGTAAATGTTTGTTGATTCATTGGTTGATAAACATATGCATCTAAATTGCTTTGTAAAACATAAATTTCTTTATAAGTATCAGCTGTTATTACTAAACAGATTAATATAAACATAACATTTTACAAAAGTATTAGAACAGTATGGGTATAGTTTTAAAAATGTCTTTGACCTTACATTACCATAATGGTAGTCCTGGGATGGAAGAATATTCCTGGAAAATCAAACAACAACAAAAAACTTATTTAAAAAAGATAAATAAGACATTTTCTTCTACCATTATTTTGTAAAAGGCAAAGAAAGTAGAACAGCCCTTATAACAATTCCATCACATCTAGACTGCACAATTGTTCATAAGATGAAAGTCAGTGACATTTCACAATGATGACCCAGGGCTAGCCGATGAAATGTTGAAGGGTATGAGGTGAAGATTCAGAGAAATGGGACAATGGAATATGTTCATGAACATTCTGGCAAAGATGCCACCTATCTATTTTCTGTGCCTATCATTTTTTTAAATGTCAAAGGGAAAAGATTAAGATCTCTCTCCTTTGCCCCACTCCACCAACACATATAACCCACTTATTTCTAATAGTAATCCAAAACACAATTGTTTATAACTTTACCAAAACAATAAATCCCTACCCAAAGGAAATATAGATTATTTTGAATATAGCTGATCTCTATATTCTGATTAATATAAAGATAAATTCTTGTTCTTAGTTGCCCTAAAGCAATTGCAAAATAGCTTAAAAAAAAAACTTTAGGATATAGGCATATCATGTGTGCATGTGTGTGTGTCTGTGTGTGTGTGTGTGTTTAACAAGGGCCCATGTCATCCTTTGTTATCAAAACTAGATGTTGGATGTACATGTGATAAATTAATTTCACTATTTTCTTCACTGCTGTTGTTTAAAAGTCAAGGAGGTTATGTGAAAACTTGGAAACTACAATCAGTGGGGAAATGAAATGCAACAATTTGGGGCTGGTGTTATATTTCTTTACAAAATTTGCAAACATAATTTCAGTTCCTAAGTAGGATTTAATCTCGAGAAAGGATTTCTGTTGAAATTGAAAATGAACTTACCCTTTCTGACACCTCATGGGTTGAGGCTATAGACAAGATTGAAAAGGAAAAAGAAAATAGTACCTAATAAAGACATTTGGAGACCAATTTAAGATAGAACTCGAAGCCAACCCAACTCTGCAAGCTTATTAACACATCTGATTATTTCACTTGGTCTGTGTCTGCATGGAGAAAAGAAAAAAAATGCCTTTATATAACAAGTATTTATAGAATCCCTTATGACTTGCAAAGTTTTCTCAAATACATTGTATCACATGAACCTTACAAAACCCTGTGAAGTAGCTTTCCCAAGTATTTTTGTTCTTCCCATTTTACAGATGAAGAAACTCTCAGAGAACTGAAGTGACTTGTACAGAATTACACAGCTGGGAAATATCAGATGTGGGATTCAGACTTGAGGTTCAGCAGGGTGGGCATCAGCATGGGCAAACTCACTGGATGAATCAACTAGTTTTTCTCTGTAAATGACCAAAAGATTCTTCTTCATGCTCAAAAAATTAGGTGACCTGTTTAAGGCCACAGGGCAAGTGAGTGGAAGACTGTGTTTGAATTCGCATTTTCCATTATACCACACCACTATCTAATCCAAGGTTCGTAATTTTCAGATAAACAAACTGAATCCAAAGAGGTAGAGAGCCTAAGACCACACATGGAGTAAGTACCTAATCTATACTGAGAATACAATATCTCTGCCTCTATAACTGTTCTCTTTCTATCACACCACATACATCCCCAAAGTCTAAACTATAGGGAGACTCCCTACCCCAAAAACACCTAAGGCTAACACTGATTTTTTTTTTCTTTAAGAAAATCATTGTTTGTATTATACCACTGTTTCTCCTTAACTTCCTAATCGCTTTGTGTACCCTATACAGCATCTCCAGAGTGGTAAAAATGAAAAAAAATATCTATTTCCTGCAAACAAAAGCCACCACTCAGATTGTCTTACAACAATGAATGCAATTCCTGTGTTGAACACAAAACAAGAGCTTGTTGACTTGTCTTAATGTAAGGAAATCAGAGGTTACTGTTAGTCTAGCCATTTTGGGATTTCACAGAGAAAAGGAAACCAGAAGATTCAATTTATTAGGTAGAGAATCAACCACTAAGCAATGAGTGTGTGTTTGTGTGGGCACACACACATGTGTGTGTGTGTGTATGTGTGTATGTACTTGTCTAGGGACATGTTACGTCTTCTCAGTTGAATTATAAGTTCTGTGAGAGCAAGTGTAGCATGTTATCAGTTTTCTGTCTCAAGAAACTACCATAGGGTCTAAATTTAGCTTTTCTAGGTCTCAGTTGCCTCATCTATATATATACTCTCAAAAAGAAAAAAAAATGTGTATATGTATATATACACACATATAGATGCATATGTGTATCTATCTATCTATCTATCTATCTATCTATCTATATATGGTCTCTCTCTGTATTCTCTCTCCATATGTATGCATATGTGTATATACATATATACACACACTCTCCATCTATACATATATGTGTATACACACACATATACACACACATGTGTATGTGTGTGAGAGTATATTCAACATTTCTGCTATCTTTGGAAAGTAACTTTCCCTCCATTTTTGCCATCCCTAAAATGAGGGGTGTTTGTATGGTGCTCGGGTCTCTACCAACTCTAATAATCTCCATTTTTTCTGGTTCCTTGGCTTGCTTACACTGTAATGATTAGGTCAATTATAACTAACAGAATGTTTTTGTTTTTTTTATCATCTCTGGAGAACTCAGAATCTTGAAAGTGAAAGCAACCCATACAATTTCAATTTTTCAATAACTTCCATTGCATCTGATCTCCCCAAATATATTCTTAATATGCTCACAGCCTATCCCTAAAATTCCAAAATATTTTACTTTTAGCTCAAATTAGGCTTATCCTTCCAACATTGGATTCCCTAACCCCCCAGACTAGACTTCATATACAATATAAACAGAAAAGAATTGCCAGAAAGTTATTTAGGAGCAGTAAGCATAAATTGGATTTCTATGTTGGTTCCAAGGGTCAGAGACATTTCTAAAGAGCTTTTCATAATCCTGAGTCCTGTTAGTGATGTTCAAAGAAAAATTTTCATGAGATAGAAAATGCCTGTGGATTTTTTTTCCTTGAAAGAGAAATACCCTTCACTACCTCTGAGCAAAAATACAAAGTATTAATAGCCTGGTTATCTTGAGACTGAATACATGTGTAGAATGCAAGGAGAGTTCTTTGTTAGAGGCTGCAGATCACCATCTAAGGGTATATAATCATCCCATATTTAGTATAAGTAACCTGAAACTAAGAACGCAAACACTTTGAGCTTGGAGATCATTTAGTCCAGCCCTTGTATTTAATGTATGGGTAAACTAAGTCCCAGAGCGATAAAATGAATGAACCAATGATAGTAAATCAAGCAGGAGGCAATTTAGAGTGGAAAGAGGCCTGGCCTCATAATTAGGATAATCTAAAGTAATGTGCTGCCCCTAATCCAGGCTGTGACTGTGTGAGCATGAGTCAATCACTCCAGAGGCCATGTCTCCCACCTTTGCCTTGGGGTGTTAATCCACTCAGTTTTGAGGCTGTGCCCTAAGACAGAGCTGGTGAGTGCAAAATCATCTAAAATCACTTTATCTATATAACTTTCTATATTACTTAGGTAACTATTTGGCACAGTTAATAGAGTGTTAGGTCTGAAGTCAGGGATACTTCAAATCAAATCTCACTGCAAACCCTAGCTTTAGGACTCTCAGCAAGTTACTTAACCCCTCTTTGCCTCAGTTTCCTCAAGTGTAAAATGGGGTAATGATAGTAACTATCTCAGATATTTGTGAGGATGAAATGACACAGTTTCTGGCATACAGCAGGCATTATCTAAATGCTTATTTTTCTCTTGTATCTAGAAGGCCCCACAACATTCTTTGTATCACATCCAACTATTCACTAGGAGCTTAGGATTTAACCTCTAAATCTTGCTATCTCTCCTTCACCCATGAATTAACCCCAACTCTTTACTACCTCTTCTCAAGAACAATAAAACACAAATACATCCATTGCAACTGGAAATGATGTTGCAAGCTACTGACTTAGGGTACTGTGAGGAGCCCTGTGATCGCTCAGACTCCTTCCCCTCCCTTCTACACCATTACATGTACTTCATCACCCTATCTCTGTAGGTTCCATGGATGCAGGAATTGATCCACTTTTAGTCTTTTAATCCCCTGCAAATCATACAGTGATTGACCTAAAGTAAGTATTTAATATATACTTTTCCATTCATTTATGCAATCATCCACAATCTTTCAGTATCCTAAGCATTTCTTCATGATTATAACTTATAGATAAATTAGCAATCTATTGTTGGCCCTGGGCATTACTCATGAGGAGAAATTACATATTTAGATTCCATCACAAAAGGTGACTGAGAAACTATATTCTCTAAATATTTTTGGCTCTTTCTAATTAATAAGGAAGATAATACATGAAGGATAGCTAGAGTTGCACTCAAGAGTTGTGTGGAATTTGAGGGTGCAATTGAAAGTTTGGAAATGGTCAGAAAGTAGACATAGTCTAATAGTCTACAGCAAAATAAACAAACATGACATTTGTGGCATTCTTTCAAGGAAAGGCATATTCATAAATGCCCTATGTAAGGGGAGTGCAGTGTGAAATAATGCCCTTTCCTCTTCATGATAGCAATGTAATTATGTAACAGCACTAATGATGTTCTTGTGTTTGAATTGTCCATCCAAATACCTTAATTGTGCTCAATGGAAAAATCAGTGTTGAAGGCAATTCAATAAACATCTATTTTTAGCCTGCTATGTTGATTCCCAAGGGTAGGTGTTGTAGATATGAAGTTACATTGAGAGAGCTACAATTAGGGCAGTTAAGCTATGACAGAGAGTTGAGTGAAAGTCAGTAGTGTGAAAAATAAAGAAAGTCAGTAGTGTGAAATAAAAATGGAAAGGTAGGTGGAAGTTAGGCTATGAAGAGTGTTAATACCAGGTGGAAGCATTTGCATTTTCTCTTAGAGGTATTAGTAAGTTAATTTCAGTAACCATAAATAAAAAAAGATTATGCATTTGGGTGATAAGGGACTTTGCAATAATTTTCTGCAAGGTCCTCATACTACAGTTAAAGAAATTGAGACTAACAAAGGTGGAGACTGAGTTCAGTCTAACAACTTTCAAGTTTGACCCCAGAAACAGATTGAGAAAATATACATCCTTTCCTTTATCATGGATGGTTAACTATAGGTACAGAACATTTCGGAGATTTCTGTATTGACTGGTGGTTTAACCGATTTTAACTGGTTTTCTTTATTAAAACAGCAACAATAACAACAACAAAAAAGTTTTGTGAAGAAGGATAATGGGTCATAGAAGGGGAGGTATACATTAAGAAAGGAATGTGATTTTAAAACAACAAAATTGAATGCAAGATTAAGTTTTATCTTTCTAACCATTTTCCTTATCCAGTAAAATTTCCCCCATTCCAACTTTTTTTTATCTTTTTTTTTTTTCTGATCCAACACTGGATTGGAAACAATTACAATGCTTCTATTGCATGTCTTCCAATACTTCCACCATGCCACTTTTTCTTTTCTGGACATACTCTTAGCTATCTATCTTTCCTAAAATGTGAGCTCTGAACTGAACATACATAGCATATGAATAAATAAAGCTCAGTTAGGAATGAATGTAGATTGACTATTGTCTCCCTTGTTCTACAGTATAGACAGAGTATTCTAACATCATAGACATAGAGTTGGAAGGAACCTCTCAAATCACAGGATCACAAGATCACAGATCTGGGACTGAAAAGGAACTTAAAGGTCATGTAATCTAATCTCTTCCTTTCAGGAATGGGGTAAACTGAAGTCCAGGGGTTTAAGTGATTTGCCTAAAGTCCAATGTGAATAAGTAAACATCAAATAGATACAGGACATGAGCCAAGGTCATTTGACTAAACAGCAAGTACTCTTTTGATTCAACTATAAGCACTAATTAGTCAACTTTCCTTATTTCACAAATAAGAAAACTATGATCCAAAGTAGGTAAATGCAATATTGCTTCCCAAGAGAAATAGGATGGCTTTCTACATGGCGGTACCATGTAGGGTACTTGGAATGAGCTGATTGAATTAGATATCTAAGCTTTTAATATATGTGATGAGAATTCTCAGAAGGAAAGAAAAATAGAAGGAAGCTTCAAAGTGAGCATACTATTTAAACTTTCAAATGGTTAACACAGAAACCTTACACACACAAAGTCATTACCTCAGAATAGAGATGTCTCCTCATGGACCCTGAATTAATGATGTTCCTCAACGATGGAATTAGCTGTTCCTTGATTCCAAGTATATATTGCTAAGGGTAGACTTCTTGAGTCATTTCATTTTCTCCCTGATTGAGCTGAGATTTCATCTTACTTCATGGTGAAAAGGTATCATTTCTCATATTAGTTTTATCATCAACATGAATCTATATGATTTCCCAATTATATTTGATAATTTGATAGGAACGTTGTGATAAATATGTTTTTAGATGGCTGTAATTGTTTTTTCTTTATTATGTGCTTTAGAGAAGGTGGAATTGGTTTGGAATTAATATGTTAGATTGGTATTTCTTTTACAGACACCACATGGTGGAGAAAAGCAGTGGGCACAATAACCATGTACTACATTCATCTAGTTTCAAGTCAGTCAAGGTAATCAACAGGAGAAAGAGAGAGAGAGAGAGATAGGGAGAGAGAGAGAGAGAAAGAGGGGGGGGGAGATAGGGATTATGTTATCTGCCTTTGTCTTAGTTCTGTATCCCCCTAAAACTCAGCTTCTATAAACTGCACAGAAGCCACACTTTCATCTACATAGAGCAGACCAAACTCCTTTTTTATAAAGGATTGTCAAAATTCAGACTGGTAATAAGTGGCAGAGCCAGGATTCTAACTTAGATTTACTAACCCAAATACAATGGTTTCACTTTCATACTGTTTCCTTTTAGACCTCTCAATGAGATTAAGGGGAGCACTAGTTTCTGGCTGCCATATCATACTATAGACAAACATCCAACTTATTTTTTTTTAAAGTCTCCAGACCTCTTTTACAAGAAATACTGCCTTTGTTTACAACTTTCTTCCTATATTTATACAGTTGAGTTTTGAACCCAAGGATAGAAATTTGCATTTATCCCCATTTAAATTTAACACATTTGGACTCTATCATGAAACATGCTAGCTGTCTTTCTAAATTTCAAGTAATCTGCAAATATAATAATCATACAATTTTTACCTGCATCCTAGTCATTGATAAAAACAAATGTTGGGGGGAGGGGAAGCCAAGATGGAGGCATAGAAGCAGGAAAATCTGTGGCTCCCCCCATAACCACCTCAAATGCCTATAAAATATAACTCTAAACAAACTTTAGATCTACAGAACCCACAAGCAAGAGAGAGAAACAAATATCCCACTGAATGCAGTCCAGCAGGTGGACAAGAAGGGTCCATAGCAGTATGCTGGGAAGAGAGCCCAGTCCCACGTGAGCCCATGATTTTAGCCCAAGTTTGCCCCAACATGTCGCTGCAGTAGACTTCAGGAGAGAGGATCACCAGCAGCTGTGTCAGTTTCCAGAATTATCAAAACAAAGATGCTGAAGAAAAGGTGAGAGATCAGTGGAACTGTTTTGGAACTGGGGAGAATGGAGAGCAGTCTAGCCTCTGACCCTACAGCTAGAAGTGGTGGTGGTGCAGTGGCCCTACAGCTGCCCCACATGGGTGCTTCAGAGCTCCAGCTTGCAGACTGCAGGGAGGTGGGGGAAGCAAACATTCAGAGGATAATCACTTTTGCTTTAAACTGCATCGTGGTTTTGGGTGGTGGTCTTGAAGTGTGTGACCAGTGAGCCAGAGCTGTTGGGGTTGTAGACACAGCGCCCCCCTAATAGCTCTGGCAGCTGGGAAAATCCTAGTGATTTGGGACAAAGTTCTCTCCTCTGGAAGCAGAGTTGTACTGTGGCAAAGAACTCAAAAGTAAAATAATTGAGCGGCAATACGAACAAGCAAAGAAAGCAAAGCAAGCACAGCCATACAACTTTAGATTTCTTTTTTGGGGACAAAAAGGATCAAAGCATAGCATGGGAGGAAGACAACAAAGTCTGAACTCCTGCACCAAAAGCTTCCAAGAAAAATATGAATTGGTTATGTGCCATGGAGGAGCTCAGGAGGAATTTTGAAAATTAAGTAAGAGAAGTGGAGGAGAAATTGCTAAGAGAAATGAGAATGATGCAAGAAAATCATGAAAAGAGAGTAAACAACCTGACTGAAGAAATAACACCTTAAAAATAGATTAACTCAAATGGTAAAAGAGGCCCAAAAAGTCAATGAGAAGAATGCCTTATAAAGTCAAAATCTGACAGATGGAAAAAGAATTCCAAAAGCTTGCTGAAGACAATAATTGCTTCTTAATTATATTGGAGGAAATGGAAGTGAATGTCTTTATGAGAAATCAAGGTACTATTAAACAGATCCAAACAAATGAAAAAAAAAAAAGAGATAGACGGCAATGTGAAATATCTCATTGGAAAAACCATTGACCTAGAAAAAGATCTAAGAGAGAGAACATGAAAATTATTGGACTACCTGAAAACCATGACCAAAAAGGAAAAAAAAACAACCTAGAAATCATCCTTCAAGAAATTCTAAAGGAAAAATTCCCTGATATTTTAGAACCAGAGAGCAAAATAGAAAGTGGAAGATTTCACAGATAACCTCTTGAAAATGATTCCCCCCCCCAAAAAAAAACTACTAGGAATATTATAGCCAGGTTCTGGAGTCCTCAGATCAAGGAGAGAAAATTACAAACAGCAAAGAAGAAAAAAAAATTGAATATTGTAGAAAGACAATCAGGATAATCCAGAATCTAGCCACTTCTACATTAAGGAATCAAGGGGCTTGGAATATGATATTCCAAAGATCAGAGGAGCTAGGATTAAAACCAGAATACCCTACCCAGGTTAGGGAGGGAACTACATACACACTAATTTGGGTGTCTTCCCCTTCAGGAGAGTAAGGGGGAAGGGGATGAGAAGGGGTGTGACAGAAGGCAGGGCAGATTGGGGCAGGGGAGGTTAGTTAGAAGGACACACTTTTGTAAAGAGACAGAGTCAACGTATAATGTTTCAGGAGAAAATATGGTCATTCAATGAGGTGGAGGACTTTCAAGCATTCTTGATGAAAAAAACAGAGTTTAATAGAAAATTTGACATTCAAATACAAGAAGCAAGAGAGACATGAGAAGGTAAACAGGGAAAAGAAACTATTAGGAACTTAGTAAAGTTGAACTATTTACATGCCTACATGAAAAAATGATAATTGTAATTCGTAAGATTTTTCTCAGTATGAGGATAGTTGAAGGGAATATGTGTGTGTGTGTGTGTGTGTGTGTGTGTGTGTGTGTGTGTGTGCGTACATACATATGTCTATATAGGAGGGTATATGTGTGTATGGATATATTTGTGTGTATATATGTGTACAGGTATACATAGACAGAGGGCACAGGATCAATTGAAAAGTAAGGGATGATATTTAAAAGGTGAAATTGAGAGGTAAGAGAGGAATATAATGAGAGGAGATGGGGAGAGACAGATTAGGGTAATTTATCTCATATGAAGGAGGTAAGGGATAACTGTTACAGTGGAGGAGAAGAATAGGAGGGTAAAAGGGAATGGGTCAACCTTACTCTTGTTGCATTTGGCTTAGGGAGGGAGCAACATACACACTAAATTGGGTGTCTTCCCCTTTGGGAGAGTAAGAGGGAAGGGAATGAGAGGGGGTATGATGGAGGGCAGGGCAGATTGGGAGGGGGGGAGAAGGTAGTTAGAAGCACACACTTTTGTAAAGAGACAGAGTCAAAGTAGAAAATACAACTGGGTGGCAGGATAGGATTAAGGGAAATATAGTCAGTCTTTCACAATGTATCCACTATGGAAATGTTTTGCATAGCTGCACATGTCCAATCTATATTGAATTGCTTATCTTCCCATATGGGTGGGTGATAAGGGAGGAAGGGAAAGAATCTGGAACTCAAAGTTTTAAAATCAAATGTGACATATACATATATATATATATATATATA
>JAQQSU010018415.1:0-10483 GCA_028627135.1 Pseudochirops cupreus
TTGTAACTGATGAAACTTTTCTCAGTATGAGGCTAGGTGAAGGGAATACAAATGTATATGTACATATACATACACATGTCTATATAGGAGGGTTTATATATACATACAAACACATATCTGAGTATGTGTCTATATGAGTACATAGAGGGCACAAGATCAATTGAATAGGAAGGGACAATACTCTAAAAGCATTTAACTCAGTAGGACAAAACAAAATTTTAAAGACTTCTCCAACAAGGTATTTCCCATGTTAATTCTACATAGTATTCTTGCATAAAATGCAGCTACAGAGATACTTTTGTTCAATGATTTAATTATCATTCTCAAATGAAGCACAAAGCAGAGAGATGTTGCTCAATTATATTTTTCACTATCATGAAAAATGCCCCAAACAGAGTCCAAATGGAAAACATACCGCATAGTCAATTCTTCCAGATGCTTCTTTTTATGGATGGCATTTTGCTATTTGCATCCATCTTACTGGATACTAGGGTAACTTCTTAATCCATAGTTATGCAAAAGAGATACACCTGTGCAGATAGCCCTACAGCAGACAGTTGGGTGAGATGCCCTTTGAGTTAGTTCATCATGTATTGATAGATGCTATGTTAATCCTTGAATCTATGTTCCAGTTATATTCTCCTTTTCTCTTAGGATTGTCAATTTCAGAGGTGAATTTAAGAAACTTAATTATGTCACATGACTCAACTTAGTCGTAGAAGTAGGACGTATCATATACGTTCACCTAGCTCAACTTCCCAGAAGCTGTGTAGGATCTCTTATGTCTCCCTTTCCCATGCTATATTCCAGTGTTGTTGTTCATCCTTTGTTTTCAAAGGTGGGTGATGCCTTGACTTTCTTTGAATTGAATTTAAGTGAGGAAGAATTGCACAAAGTCATCAGCTCACTTTCTCTTCTCAAGTCATCAAAGTCCAGTGGCAAGACAAAAGTCAAGACAACTGGTTGTGGCTCAGGATGCAGTGGCTTTTTCAATGTCTAATCAAGCTCTGAGTGTTCCACAGCACCTGCTTTAGACATTTTCATGACCATTCAGAACAATATTCTCATCCCCCCATTCTGCTGGAAGAAAGTCTTCACATGCTTGGGGTGGCCATCTCCCTAACTCATTGATAGATTTGAAGCCTGTTAGTTACCCTCAACCTGGTTTAGCCCATCTGCTGAAATGGTTTACCAGAGTGTGACCACTGAGCATGCTACAGTTTCTTGGAACCACAGGTGAAAGTTGGGTGAATCAGGTGGACACCAAAGGTGGATGAACAGCTCTGAAAAGGTCTCAGAAAGCCCCTACACCGGAGGTGCTAATCCTCTTGAACACTCCATACACTCCTATATGCAGATATTATCTCAATCAACCCCATACTATTCCTCTTTCCAATCACATTGCAGACATTGCTCTCTTACAATGAGCACATCAAACTCTCTGCATTTCAGCCTTCCCTTCATCTCTCAGACTAGCTATTCTTCTATATTATTACATTTTTTCTTCTCTCTTTCTATTCCATCCCAGTTACCAGTCAATGTTAGTCATCAGTCCTTGGAATGTTGCTACATCTCTTAGCAAGAAAGAGTGAGAGTGGAAATGGAAGCTTCCCTTCATCCATCAAATATATTATCAGACTTTGGGGTCTCATAGCTGAACTAGTTCCATAATGCTTTTGCTGCAAGTTGATAATGATCAGTGACCCAGAATGGACTAAAAGGAAGAAAGTGGATTGGATTATATTCAGGAATTTGTAAAGTGCTTTCAACGAGCTCCCAAATGTCCACACACATACACACTCAAATACTCCCCCACACAATCTTTTAACATCAGTATTCCCCCAATGATGCTATGTGCCTATGAGTCATTGAATACTACAGTTGTTGAAGAATAAAAATTGAGCATGACCAAAGGACAATAAATAGAAATGAATAAATAGAGGATATAAGTAGGGAGGACATAAACAGATCACACATCTCACCAAGAATCAAATGCAAATGTGAAACATGCCATCAAGAAAATGTCTAAACAGAAAAAGAAGAGAATTGGTTATGTGGTAGGAGTGAAGGGTTAATAGAAGGACAGCTTGAGTCCTTTATTTATACCCAAGAAATATTGTTAAAAAACAAATCATAATGCATGAAGTGTGAAGGATTTATGAAGTATATTGACAAGAATCAAGCAGGTTGAAATAATGCAGATAGTGAAGAGGATACCAGTGTTGATATGATCATGCATCCATTGAAGATAGAACCAGCCAGGGCACTGGAATTGAAATCTGAGGACCAGCTCTGCTACTTCTCAATTGAGAGACCTTAAATAAGTCACCTCACCTCTCTGGGCCTTAGTTTCTTCATATGTAAAATGAAGATGCTAGGCTAGATGATCCCTCCCAATTCAAAATTCTCAAGAGCCTGTACCTTAAACCCCAAACATTTTAACCCTAGCACTCCCACCAAGGTCCCCCTATAGAGTAGTCTACTTCTTCCATTATATATATATATATATATATATATATATATATATATATATATATATATATATCTTCCAGAATGCCTGCTCCATAATTAACAAGATTCCTTTGATTTAAAAATTTTTTGTGATAAACAAAAATCCATTTTTTATCCCTCCTGTGTCCCTTTTCCCATTAAAAAACAAGGAAAACAAAACCCTTGTAACAAATGTATATAGAAAAGCAAAACAAATTCCAGCATTAGGCACGTCCAGTCAATTGGTCAATAAAGATTCATTAAGTGTTTACCATACGAGAGGCACTGTGAGAATTACTGTCCAAAAATTACATGTCTCATTCTGTTAGAGAGTAGGCAGCATGCTTCTTTATTAATCCTCTGATAACTATGGTTGGTCATTGCACTGACCCAAGTTATTAAGTCTATCAAAATTGTTTGTCTTTATATTGTAGTTATTATTGCAATTAATAAATTGTTCTCCTGGTTCTGCTCACTTCCCTGTGCATCATTTCATAGAAATCTTCTTACATTTCCCTGAATCATCGTCTGTTTCAGCATAATACACATCCATATGCCTAGTAGAGTACTGGAGTTGACTTGTACCAGCTCATAAGAGCAAATTATTATATTTTCAGGAATTTTCTGAACTGGTGTTTAACACAGGGAGTGTCTGAAGTTCAATCAGCTCCAACACTGGTAATATTATGTTACTGTAAAAAAAAACTGGTTACCACCACGTTACAGTATATTTTCAATACTTTAAGTGGTTATCACTTTAATGCTAAATTTTGGAAGCAAACTTAATTGCTTTTTATCCTCATGGTGCTCATATGATGCTGGGAAGAAAGTTTGAAGTAGCTGTGAAGTTATTAGAAATTTTTCTTAAAATCATCATTTGGTTTTGTTTAAATCATGGGTTGCAATTATCATTCAATATCTGAAATAAAGCCCACCATTTCAAAATATTTATGGATAAAATTTATTTCATTTACCACCAATCTGATAAAAATCAGACTGAGCTAGAAACTACAGCTAAAGTACTTGAAATTGAAATGATTTAAAATGCTCAGTAACTGAACAGCATGCAGTTTATGAGCCACTGCTGTATGGCATGCTTATGCTGTATAATATATGCTTTTTTCTCATTCTTATTCTAGTTTGGCAAAGAGATTAATTAGCATTAATTTATTTCAAGACCTTGCTTTAATGATTGACATTCTTGAAGAATCTTCTTTATTTCCAACTGTATAGTCAAGATCACTTGGCATTCAGAAAGCACAAAAATTAATCAAAAAGAGCTTTAACAAATTTAAAGATTGGTGCCGGAAAGTATGAGTCTTAAGTTGAAAATATTATGAAGTCAGATAAGTTTAAAGACATTCCATTAAATAAAAATAATAAATTTAATGGTTTTCCTAGGAATATATTACTAGAAAATGTAATTCAACCTATTAATGTATGTCTTTTTTTGGACAGATTCAATGATGACAGCATTTCTAATTATTTTGATTTATTAGAACCATCTGCTTGGCCTAATAAAGAACTAACCACTACAGACAGCTAATAAAAAAAATTGTCTCATTTAAGTGAAATTTTAAAACATGAAATTTTTTGAAATGCTTTGGGGGCTCTATCGATAACAATGTAGAATCAAACAACATTTCAAAGCCCTGTAGTTACGCAAAAAGTGAAAAAGAGAGCACTCTTGTAGTCAACAGTGCTGAAGCTGCAAGAGGTTTCAATTAAATGAATGTAATTTGTACAAGACTGAGAAATAGCTTAATAGTAGATCACACATCAGATTTAATGACAAATTTATTGGGAAAAGAGCAGATTGTGCTGCAACTCATGGTCTGGATTGGGTATGGATACAAGAATTTGGCAAAAATCAGCAAAAGCATTCTGTGAGAATCAACTGACTCTAAGTAGAGTTTAGAATAAAGAATATTGTATATTTTAGTAAGTGTGTTATACAACTTTTATAGGAGTAAAATTTACTATAAACACACACACATACATGCATACCTTTTTTTTTGAGTCAGTTGTTAAACATTTATAAGCACACTACTGCATATATCATGACTTGTTCATTCATTCCTTAATTGCTGAGCAGTACCTTAGTTTCCGATTCTTTGCCATTATAAAAAGAACTGCTCTAAGTATTTCTGAATATGGGAATCCTTTTCTTCTTTGATCTCTTTGGCAGTATTTTCCACCTCCTCTTTACAAAGAAGAGGGTGGTAAGAGAGAAGGCATATGGTCAGCATCAGTGTTCTATACTTAATACAATCTTTTTGAGAGCTCAAACCCTGATCTTACATAACATTTTCTTTCTTTCTTTTTCAATCTCTCTTTTTGATCCATTCTCTGAGGTTAGATTTGTGGCTAATCCCTCTTTGAATCTACCCTACATCTTCCCCTGTCTTTTCTCTCTTCCCCCTCCCTTCTCCCTGTTCTTTCCTGTTTCCCTATTGAAGTAAATAAATCTTATTTGCCAATCTTGACTCACTCTGGTGTTCTTTCTAGATCTTTGTTGGGGGTATCTGTGAGGGAAAGCTGGACTGTACTTTTTCCTTGTCCTCTTCCATCTTTGTTGGTCTCTGATGAAACTTTTATCTTAAATCTCTTCCCTTCTCACTCCTTTCATCATCTGCTGGCACCAGGAGCGTAAACCTGGGTAACTTTTAGGATGTTGGTGCCCTGGACAGTGCAATAGGAAAATCTGGAAAAGAGGATGTTTCAAGAGGACATATAATGAGCTGGACATGGTGACATGCTAGATGTGTTGAGTCTGAGATTCCTATTGACACCTAGTTCAAGATGTCCAAAGGATAGTTGATAATGTTGACAATAAACTCCAATGGCCCCCTGTCACCCCCAGAAACAAATAGTAAGTACATTGAATGCATCTTCACATATTGTCTCCACCATTAGAACATGAGCACCTTGAGGGCAGGAATTGGTTTTTGCCCTTCTTTGCATCCCCAGTTTTTAGCACAATGTCCAGTTTAATAAATGCTTGCTGAATATCAGACTAAGTATAATCCTATAAGCTCTCTCTTAGTAAGTATAATTAAGAATTGATTATGCCCATGCTTTAAATGATTGGAAAGAATGAGTGAGAACACACTCATACACTGTTCTAGCATCAACCCAAAGTTTCTATCAGCCATTCCTACCAAAATACCTGGCTCACTGGACATACCTACCCAACTCCTTACATATTTCTCCTTCCTTCACTCCCCATCCCTAAACCAACCACCTCCCACCCCATCTCACAAGACCTGCTGCTTATAAACATGTCAGGAATTCATTTAACTAAGGTATGCAAAAAGAGATCTAATCAGTAATGATCAATAGAAAACATTAACTGAGCCAAATTAACTTCCCTTCCAATGGACAACAGGGTCACCTCTGTCTTGCTGCAGGCAATAAGCCTTCTTGATTCTCTTTCCCTTCATTTATTAAAATTATTTTCCAAAAGATAGCGCCATCTCCATGGGAGCCTCAGACACTAATAAACTTAGAATTAAATGCCAGAGGAAGCCTCACTATCTCAAATTCCTCTCCCTTTTCCTTAGTCTTCTTTTTGTCAAGCTCCATTCAATGCCTTTCTGGCTTCACTGTCAGGGAATTCATCTGCTTCCTACACAGTGTAGATGAGCCATCTGTGACATCACGGAATCAGACAACGTGGGTTCTGGTCATATCTCTACCATTAACTAGTTGTGTGACCTTGTAAAAAACACGTAAAGTCTCCGTCATCTAGAATACTCTGATGTCCCCAAGACCACACAGACTCTTCTAAAAGGGGGGAGGATTGGGCTTGATGATTTCTGTATTCTCTTCCACTTTGCTATTTCCATCATTCTCCTTCCAAGAAGGTGCTTGGAATTTCAAGGTATCTTATGTGACCAACCCTTCATTTTACATAAAAGAAAACTGAGGGCCAGATACGTGAAATAGTAGTTAAGGTTGACTATTTACTTGTGCCATAATTAGAAGAGATTAGAACATCACACAATGCATAAAAACGCAATAAAGCATTTGTTAAGTCTGGGAAAATAACGAATTTATTCAGTACTGACCCAGAAGAAGCTTATTAATGAGGCAAGTCAAGTGCTGTTAACTTTGGAACAGTCATCCATCCAGTGTGGTGGCAAAGAGAGAAAAAAGAGTAAGGAAAGACACACACATTTATTAAGCACCTACTACATACCAAGTATTTTACAAAGATCTCATTTTTTTTTATCCTGACAACAACTCTGGGAGAAAGGTGCTATTATGACCCCCATTTACAGTTGAGGAAACTAAGACAAAGAGAGATTAAGTGACTTGCCCAGGGTCACACAGCTAAGTAAGTGTCTGAGGCAGGATTCAAACACAGGTCTTCCTGACTCCAAGTTCAGTGTTCTATCCACCATACCATCTGATTGCCTCTGTAGTTCTAGTCATAGGTCTGCAGGTTGAGATTTGGTTTAGTAAGGTGGTAGAGTAGAAAAAAAAAAACACTAGAATTAGAGTTAGGAATCCTGGGTCCATTTCCTGGTTTAGTAACTTTCTACATGCGCCATTCTCGGCAAGTTACTTCTTCTCTTTTCACTTTTATCATTTGAAAGGGTTGGACCATATACTCTAAGGCCATTTCTAGCTCTGTGATCCTACCTCCAATTTGTTCTTATCATTGTTCCCAATATTACATAATGATCATTTTATGATACTAAAATTTTTATGTCTCAACTGAATGTACCATAGCATAATCTTATTCTAATATTATGAGCTTTTGTAGAGTACAATAGAAAAAATATCGTCAGACTAGAAACCTCCAGGGAGAGTAACAGGTTCTCAAGCTCCTGCATCCTGCATCATTACCAAATGACCATAATAGAACTTTATGTTTTCTCCTTCACAGTATGAAGATAACACTACTGACTCCCTTTGAGCCCTTAGTTAATGGGGATTCCACTTCCTCCTCAGGCAGCTGTTAATAGAACACTAGGTCTTGAGTTGGGAAGACCCCTCTTCCTGATTTCAAATCTGGCCTCAGACACTTACTAGCTTTGTGATCCTTTGCCTTAGTTTCCTCATCTGTAAAAATGAGCTGAAGAAGGAAATGGCAAACCACTCCAGTATCTCTGCCAAGAAAACCCCAAATGGGGTCAGGAAGAATCAGGCACAACCGAAATGAATGAAAAACAAATAACAAAAAATACCCTTGAGAGCAGAGTCTGTGTCTTATAGAATTGAATATTTCCAGCACTAAATGTGTGTGTGTGTGTGTGTGTGTGTGTGTGTGTGTGTGTGTGTGTGTGTGTTGGAGAGGTTAAGATCTGTGATTTTGTTGGTGGTGAGAACTTCAAGGGGCAAAACTTTTCTCCATTAATGCATATCAGCAAATCACCTGGCCCCTGCCATCTTGGATCAACAGGACTTGAACTCGGATTTCCATGATTCTGAGATTGGTCCTCTCTCTGTTATGTGGAGCAGAATCTCTAACTTGCAACAGAATAAGCTCCTAATCAATTCTTGTTTAATTTAATTGAAATAAGGCATTCATAGGCTTACAATCTCCTGAGAGGATGGGAAGCGAGTTGGATTTGGAGTCAGAGGAAGTCAGTTGGAATCTTTCTCCTCAGTACTACCTGTGTGCGTTTGGGCCATTCATTTTTCCTCCTGGGCTTTGATGTTTTTTCATCTGTAAAATGAGGGTATTGGACTGGATGATTTGAAAACACCTTTCAATTCTAGATATACGCTCTTGTGATCCTTTGAGATACTAAATGAGATAAAATGTGAAAAGCCACATGTGAACATGGAAAGAAAATGTTAAAGTACTATATTGTTGTTTAGTCATACCCAACTCTTTGTGATCATGTTTGAGGTTTTCTTGGCAAAGATACCGGAGTGGTTTGCCATTGACTTCTCCAACTCATCTTACCGATGAGGGAACTAAGTCAAGCAGAGTTAAGTGACTTGCCCAGGGTCACACAGCTAGTGTCTGAGGACACATTTGAACTCAGGTCTTCCTGACTCCAGGCCAGGTGATCTAACCTAGCTACCACCAAAGTACTACATAAATAATATAATAATTGTGCTGATTAGTAATAATAATCCCTTGATGGTTGGAAAGAGTATTTATGGCCAGTGTCTTATTAGATCATCACTGGTGTAGTGGTTCAAGCAGACCTATGTTCAAGTCACTCAAATCCCTATTGACTGTGTGACCCTGGGTAAGTCACTTAATTTCTCAGTGCGTCTAGGCAACTCTCTAAGACTACAGTTAGACTTTTCAACAGCAACTTTGCTTGGTTTGGACTCCATAGACCATCATGTCCCACCCAGGAAAAACTGAATCACCTAAAATCTCATAATCATACTGACTGACTCATGTCATAGCTTCTCAACTTCCCAGTGGCCTGTCCCTTCTGAATGTAGGCCTGGAGGATGGAGCATGAAATTCCTCTCAAAGCCTTCCTTTATAGAGGACTGGAACCTCAATTTTCCAGGTAATTATTCACTTTCACCAAGCAATTCTTCTTGGTTTAAACTCCACAGAATATTGTACCCATCAAACCAGGCACCCCCAATAGGAGCCCCCCTTTTCAGTTTCCTTCTATCTGATTCTTCCCCCATTCGGCTGCAAGTTCCTTGAGGGCAGGGCTGTGTTTCTTTTTCTTGCTTGTTTCCCCAGCACTCAGCACAATGCCTGGTCAATAGTAGGAACTTAATAAACATTTATTGAATTGAATTGTTTTGAATTACTAGTTGCAGAGATCTACTTTGGTAGAGAAAGTTCCTCACCAGGAATTCCTTACACGGATGAAATCCCAGATACTTTTTCTAAAGTATTTACTCGCTTTTTTTCTTTTTCAGATAAAGCTATGACTTTCCCAAAGTCACCGAATCAAAAAATGGCAGATGTGGTACTCAAACACTGCCAACACACTCTGCTGGCTCTCTGTGAGCCTTTGACTTTGGTCTCATTGAAACATTCATTTAACCCACAGAGCTTTCCACCCCTGGGGCAAGTAACAATCCTGGGTCTATCAGAAACTCATTACAGCACACAAAGCCAGACACTTCATGAAAACATCATCACACAAAGCCAGAAGCAATAGCTAGTTTTCTGTCTAGACTAGGTATGGCTGACTGCTGAAGAAAGGCAGAAATGCATTTCTGTGGTCCCCATCTAGCTGAACAGAGGCCCATTATGCCTATCATATGCCTAAGAGATCATAGAATGCTAGAGCTGATGGTATCTTAGAAGTTGTCTAATTTACCATTCCCATTTAGCAGATGAGGACATTGAAGCCTAGAGAAAGAAAGTAATATGAGGGGGTGGAGCCAAGATGGCAGGGTAGGAGCAGCAAGGTACAGCAGCTCCCACATAGCCACCTCAAATACCCATAAAATATGACTCTAAACAAATTTTAGGGCTCTAAAATGCACAGAAATATACTTCCCACTGAAGGCAGCTCAGCTATAAGGGACCAGCTCGGTGCTGGGAGCTGAAACCAGCCCAGCCTGAAACCCCAGCTTGGCCCCAGGGCCGGCCAGGACAAGCCACAGCTGGAGCTTCAGGAGAGTGGATCAGCAGCAGCTGTAGCAGTTTCCAGAATTATCAAGCCATAAGAAAAAAGGACTAAGTGAAAGGTCAGTAGATCTTGGCTAAAACTGGGGGAGAAAAGCAGGTCCAGCCAAACTGCCTCCAGGGCAACGCAGCTGCAGAAGTGGAGGCCCTGAAGCCACCTCCACGTAGCTGCTTCAGAGCTCCCGGCCTACAGACTACAGGGGGACCAAGTGATCGTTCAGAGGCCAAGTGCTCTCTTGGTGAGTGGCTTGGATCTTGGGTGGTGGTCCTAGGGTGTGCTTTCAGTGAGCCAAAGCTGGTGGGGGCTGCAAAAAAATGACAGCCCCCTAATAGTTCTGGCAGCTGGGAAAACCCCAGCAATTTGGGACAGAGCTTTCCCCTCTGGAAGCAGAGTTCCACAGAGCTAAAAAATCATTGACT
>JAQQSU010018416.1:0-10483 GCA_028627135.1 Pseudochirops cupreus
AGAGGAACTGTATGCACAGCAATGAATAGAATGCAAGTAATCCAAAGACCAAATGAGAAATTCGCATTTTTACAATACTCTTCATGGCCATTTCAGTTACTTCAGTATAACTCAACAGAAAGAGGGAGCACATCAAAGATCTTTCTTACAGAACATTGCCTTGACTATTTCTCCTCAACTCATATAAGACATCCTGCTTGCTTAGCTTTGTTTTGAATGCCATGAAGAGTTGGGCTTTTCACCTGGAAATCAATGGGAGTAAATGAATCTTTTCTAAACTGGCTGAAATAGAAAGGTCTGTTCTCCAAGGGGAAATTTGTAGTGCTACAGGAACTCAAAAGGAACAATGAGCATATGAAAGAACTTTCCTACAGAGCCTTTTCTTTAGTATTCCTCTTCAACTCATATATTTCATTCTGTTTGCTTTGCTTTCTTTGGGATGTAAATGAAGACCTAGGTTTTCTTCCTTTGAAATAAAAGTAAGTACAGAAAAACACATTTTCCAACTGACCAAAAGTGAAAGGTCTAGATTCCAAATGGAATTGAGTATTGCTACAGGAACTGTTTGCACAACAATGAATAGATTCAAGCAGTCCAAAGACATACTAAGAAATTTGTGTTTTCACCATTTTCTGCAGGGCCATTTAAGTCAAACCAAAGTGTACTACAGTGTAACTCAACAGAAACAGAGAGCACATCACAAATCATTCTTAAAGACCTTTGTCTTGATTATTTCTCTTCAAATCATGTATTATGTCCTCTTTGCTTTGCTTTCCTTTGGATTTAAATGTAGAATTAAGTATTTGCAGATTGAATTCAATGAGAATAGATGAAGATTCATTTTCCAAACTGACTGAAAGAGAAAGGTCTAGACTCCAAGGGGAAATAGTAGTGCTACAGGAACTGTATGAACAGCAATGAACAGAATGCAAGTAATCCATAGACCTCTTGGGAAATGCGCATTTTCACCTTTTTCCACAAGTCCATTTCAGTCAATACAAAGTATACTTCAGTGTAACTCAACAGCAACAGCGAGCACATCAAAGTTCTTTCATATACTGCTTTATCTTTACTATTATTTTTCAACTCGCATATTACTTCCTGTTTGTTTAGCTTTATTTTGGAATTAAATGAATTCTTATGTTTTCTCAAATTAAAGGCAGGGGGAGTAATTGAAAACTCATTTTTCTAACTGTCTGAATGCAAAAGGTCAAGACTCCAAGAGGATATGTGTAGTCCTGCAGAAACTGAATATACAGCAATGTGTACAATTCAAGTAATCCAAAGATCTAATGAGAAATTCGTGTTTTCACAATATTCTACATGGACATTTCAGTCACTTCAGTATAAATCAACAGAAATAGGGAGCACATCAAAGATCTTTCCTACAGAATACTGTCTTTACTACTTCTCCTCAATTCATTTATTACATCCAGTTTGCTTTGCTTTCCTTTGGATTTAAATGTAGACTTAGGTTTTTTTCAGATTGAATTCAATGGTAGTAGATGAAGATTCATTTTCCAAACTGAATGAAAGAGAAAGGTCTAGGCTCCAAGGTGAAATGAGTAGTGCTACAGGAACTGTATGCACAACAATTAATAGAATGCAAGTCATCTACATACATCTTGAGAAATTTGCGTTTTCACCTTTTTCAACAGGTCCTTTTCAGTCACTACAAAGTATACTTCAGTGAAACTCAACAGAAACAGAGAGCACATCAAAGTTCTTTCATATATTGTTTCATCTTTCTTATTTTTTTTCAACTCATATATTACCTCCTGTTTGCTTAGCTTTGTTTTGGACTTAAAAGAAGACTTAGTTTTTCTCAATTGAAGCAGGGTGAGTTAATGAAAACTCATTTTTCTAACTGTCTGAAAGCAAAAGGTCGAGACTCCAAGAGGAAATGTGTAGTCCTGCAGAAACTGAATGCACTGGAATGCATACAATTCAAGTAATCCAAAGACCTAATGAAAAATTTGTATTTTTACCATATTCTATATGAACATTTCAGTCACTTCAGTATAACTAAACAGAAATAGGGAGCACATCAAAGATCTTTCTTACAGAACATTGTCTTTACTATTTCTCCTCAACTCATATATAACATCCAGTTTGCTTTGCTTTGCTTTGGATTTAAATGTAGACTTAGGTTTTCTCAGATTGAATTCCATGGGAGTAGATGAAGATTTATTTTCCAAACTGAAAGAGAAAGGTCTAGGCTCCAAGGGGAAATGCGTAGTGCTAGAGGAACTGAATGCACAGCAATGAATAGAATGCAAGTAACCCAAAGACCAAATGAGAAATTTGCATTTTTACAATACTCTTCATGGCCATTTCAGTGATTTCAGTATAACTCAACAGAAAGAGGGAGCACATCAAAGATCTTTCTTACAGAACATTGTCTTGACTATTTCTCCTCAACTCATATAAGACATCCTGCTTGCTTAGCTTTGTTTTGAATGCTATGAAAACTTGGGCTCTTCACATGGAAATCAATGGGAGTAGATGAAGATTCATTTTCCAAACTGGCTGAAAGAGAAAAGTCTGTTCTCCAAGGGGAAATTTGTAGTGCTACAGGAACTCAAAAGGAACAATGAGCATATGAAAGAACTTTCCTACAGAGCCTTTTCTTTAGTATTCCTCTTCAACTCATATATTTCATTCTGTTTGCTTTGCTTTCTTTGGGATGTAAATGAAGACCTAAGTTTTCTTCCTTTGAAATAAAAGTGAGTACATGAAAACACATTTTCCAACTGGCCAAAAGTGAAAGGTCTAGATTCCAAATGGAATTGTTTATTGCTACAGGAATTGTTTGCACAAGAATGAATAGAATTCAAGCAATCCAAAGACATCCTAAGAAATTTTCACCATTTTCTGCAGGGCCATTTAAGTTAAAGTGTACTGCAGTATAACTCAACAGAAAGTGAGAGCACATCAAAGATCATTCTTAAAGACCTTTGTCTTGATTATTTCTCTTCAAATCATGTATTATGTCCTCTTTGCTTTGCTTTCCTTTGGATTTAAATGTAGAATTAAGTATTTGCAGATTGAATTCAATGGGAGTAGATGAAAATTCATTTTCCAAACTGACTGAAAGAGAAAGGTCTAGACTCCAAGGGGAAATGAGTATTGCTACAGGAACTATATGAACAGCAATGAACAGAATGCAAGTAATCCACATACCTCTTGGGAAATTCACATTTTCACCTTTTTTGACAGGTCCATTTCAGTCAATACAAAGTATCCTTCAGTGTAACTCAACAGCAACAGCGAGCACATCAAAGTTCTTTCATATACTGCTTTATCTTTACTATTGTTTTTCAACTCATATATTACTTCCTGTTTGCTTAGCTTTCTTTTGGACTTAAATGAATCCTTATGTTTTCTCAAATTGAAGAGGAGTAATTGAAAACTCAGTTTTCTAACTGTCTTAATGTGAAAGGTCGAGACAACAAGAGGAAATGTGTAGTCCTGCAGAAACTGTATGCACAGCAATGCATAGAATTCAAGTAATCCAAAGATCTAATGAGAAATTCACGTTTTCACAATATTCTACATGGACATTTCAGTCACTTCAGTATAAATCAACAGAAATAGGGAGCACATCAAAGATCTTTCTTACAGAACATTTTCTTTACTGTTTCTCCTCAACTCATATATAACATCCAGTTTGCTTTGCTTTCCTTTGGATTTAAATGTAGACTTATGTTTTCTCAGATTGAATTCAATGGGAGTAAATGAAGATTCATTTTCCAAACTGACCTAAAGAGAAAGGTCTAGGCTCCAAGGTGAAATGTGTAGTGCTACAGGAACTGTATGGACAACAATCAATAGAATGCTAGTAATCCACTTACCTCTTGAGGAATTTGCATATTCATCTTTTTCAACAGGTCCATTTGAGTCAATACAAAGTATATTTCAGTGTAACTCAACAGAAACAGCGAGCACATCAAAGATCTTTCTTATACTGCTTTGGCTTGACTATGTCTTTTGCTAATGTCTTTTGTTAGTTGATATTTATTAAATACACAGTTAATAGCATATTGAAATAAGTTAGCATTAAGCATTATTAAAAATAAATAACAGCTCCTTGCTATGGAGACTTTCTAATGCCAGTCAGATTTCTAACAAATATATAGACATACAGTTACATGTATTTTCATTTATGTAAGTTAAAGGGACTGTTTCAGTAAATGTGATGATTGGAAATGGTAGTATTGGTTTAGCAGTCTTCATACAGGAAGTTCTGAATGACTTGGATAAAAGCCTATATGTTGCAGAAGGCACAAAGTTGGGAGGGATAGCTAACACTTTGGATGACCATTTCAATTCAAAATTAGATTTATAGGCTAGTGAGAACACTGGGCTGAAACTAATAAAATTAAATTCAGTAGGGATAAATATAAAGCCTTACACTTGGTTACAAAAGAAATCAGGTATCCAAGTGCAAGATGGGGGAGTTATGGTTAGACATTAGTTGTTCTGAAGAAGATCTAGAGGTCTTAGAGTTTTGCAAACTCAGTATGAGTCATCAACAGGAGGTAACAGTCAAAATAAGTGAATGAACAAAACCCTAATGGAATCTTGGGGTCAATTAAGATAGGCATAGTTTCCTAGAAAACACGTATCAGTAAGATACAGTAGAAGTTATAGATAATGTAAGAATAGAAAAAAAAAGTGATGATGATACATGAAGCTTACTATAAGAATTTCCTTTTCTTCAAGAAGAAACTAGAAACCTAGAAGTTTCTGAGTGTAGTGACCTTTCTCAACACAAGCTGAGATGCCCAGAAAGCAAATGGCTTAAGTTCTCAGAATTCTAGGGGTGAACTGTGGTGCTGCGTTTCTAGTATGATAGTGTCAGGATCCTCATACCAAGATGACCCCTCTCTTTTTACTCCTCTCTTTTTACTATTAGGAATCACACTGTTTTCTAAAGCTAAAGCCCACACAGCAAGCTGTGCCCTGAGTTTAGCATAATGATAAGCTTTTGTACTCACCCTCTGGATGATCTCAGCCACAGAAAAATCCCAGAATTTTTTCATACCAGTGTCCAGTGGTCTTGGAGCTTGGAAAAGCACCTATAGAACCCATGTTCTGTTGAAAAAAAAAAAGTCCTGCTATGAATCAAACTTGTCTCATTGTTGCTGTTATCTCTCCATTGTTAGGGCTATGGCTCACTATGTAGACATTGGTATAAGTATCGAGATTATGTGGGGTTCCTAATAGAGGGGGGCCCTGACACCTGTCTAGTTTCCCTTCTCTGATGGAATAAAGAAAGCTTTTTGCTTACAACCGTTGTTAACTCTTTGGTTTTATTTTGTTTTATTTTATTTTATTATTAGAATTAACTGTGGTTTTGATAGCTTGTGTGAGCTCTCTGGTTTTTTGTTTGTTTTGGTATTTTTTAGAGTTAACAGCAATGCAGAGCTGCTAAGGCTCTTTGGTCATTTGATCAGGATTGACAATAGCTACCATTCTCTATAAGTGTGCTCCCCATCAACAATCAGCTACAATTAGCTTTTACAAAAGGTATTTACTAAGAGGGGATAATAAAAAGAATTAATACAAAATATTTCCCCCCACCCAAAAAAAGAGATTCACAGAGTGCACTCTTCCACAAATAAACACTGATTCCATGGGATGGCAGTAGGGTGCACCTACATTTACAGTACAGTGTTAATTAGGTACTTATATTGAGAGTGCAAAAGAATGGTTAGGGCATTTGGGTACCTCCCAACTTCTGTTACTAGACAGAAGTCCTTTCTCCATTGAGTCATAATTATAAAGGTCCCCTTATATTTCTCTGCTGGGCTCCAAGAGTCTATGCCAGTGGTTCTCAACCTTCCTAAAGCTGCGACCCTTTAATATGCATATGTGGGCATATCTACATGTGGGCAGACCCACCTGGAGATGGATAGAGGAGTGGTGTCTTGGTTCCTAAGACCACTGGAAATATGTGTTTTCCCTGTGACCCCTGTGAAAGGGTCGTTCAACCCCCAAAGGGGTCGTGACCCACAGGTTGAGAACTCCTGGTCTATGCTTTACTCAGGTCTATAGCTGGCACCATGAGGGGGTCAAACTCCCCAAAGTCATTTGGCTTTGCCAATGTCTTTCTTTTCCCAGTGCAGCCACTCCCGTTCTTATTGGTCACTACTGCTATAGTGGACATTGTTACTGATAGCTTAGCCAAAAACATTCTAAGCTTTTCAAACTTCAAAAGGTTACTGCCTGCATAATTCCAACTTGGAATACTTACTCACCTATCGTTAGGAAAGAATAAACACAGAGAAAAAGATATGTCCATGTACTTACAGATGCCATGCCAGATTGAGGCTTTCCTCTACCTGGCTTTTGGAGTAAGATCAGAGTAGTCCAGCATCATTCATTGATGCAAAGGAAAAGAGTGATAGAATGTCAGGTCACTCTTATTTTGATACCTGGTAAGTGTCAGCTGCAAAATTTGACATGGTGAACTGGAACCAGGATGGCAATCTTTGCTTATGCTCTTTATAAGTAATCAGGGAGGACAAATCTTGAGTATGTTCCATTTCTATATTTCATGAGAAAGAAAGTAGCATGAACATAATGATAATAAATGTGATCCTTACTACTCCAAGAA
Source organism: Pseudochirops cupreus (assembly GCA_028627135.1). Lineage (NCBI taxonomy): Eukaryota > Metazoa > Chordata > Mammalia > Diprotodontia > Pseudocheiridae > Pseudochirops > Pseudochirops cupreus. Next base: position 6,623 of record JAQQSU010018416.1, read on the forward strand.
AAAGTGCTGACAAAAGATAGGGAAAAATGATTGAAGGACTGAACAATACCATGCTAATATTGGCAAGCTGAATTACTCAAAGTAAGCAGTATGGTATTTTGTTATCACAGTTAGGTTGACACATTAGAGTATACTAAATTATAAATTGTTCAATAAAATTGTCTAAAACATTAAACAGATTGACAAATTGATTTAGGAAACATTTCAATAGTGTATATAGCACAAAGGAGAACAAAAATAAAATAATTAATTTGGAAAAAAGTAAAAGCACTAGGTTAAATGAGTTGTAAAGAGCAGGTCTAAACCTTGATCATACACCTAAGCAATAAAGATTATATCTTTTTAATAACATTAATGCTTGGAAAAAACAAATTATGGCCTATATAATAACCTGACTAAAGTCAGTGTTTCTCTCTGGCTGTCTCTATAGTTTTTAAAGAATTCCTTATTCTTAATTAATGACCCCATAACTAAACAAACCAGATTTAAACTAGTACTGGACAAATATCAAACTTCTTTTCATATAAGGGATTGAGAAAAAGAAGCAATAATCTGTCCTGTGCTAGATGTACACACTTAAACATAGTAATCACCTTTGAAAAGCTGTCCAAATCTTAGATAAGGTGCAGGGCTATTACTTTGTTCAGTTAATCCTATCTATCCTGAGAAATACAAAACACACACACACACACACACACACACACACACACACACACACACAATAGCTTTTCAAGACCATATTATATGTTCTTGAAAGGGGAATTGTGGAAAGATGGCAGAATGAAGCAGGAAACTACACAGCTTTCCCAAATTTCTCCAGAAATCATTTAAATTATGTCTCAAAGTAAATTTTAGAGCAATAAAAATAATTAAAAGTTGGGGTAAAGTGATGGTACAGCCTAAGAATTTTGGGAGGACTTTAGAAAAATCTCACCTCCTAGGATAGTTGTCAGAGACCTGACTGAAATGCACATAGTTCAGGGCATAGACCACTGAGCCAACCAACAGCAAGCCCTGGGGGCAGTTGTATCTGGGGCAGCCTTAGCTTCAGGACTTTTTGGCCCCTCAGTGTGGCAGTTGGGTGACTTCTCAAAGGATGATTGTGGGGGCTCTCCACTGGTGCTGGATGTGGGGGCCCAGGCTCCCCAGCCAGAAGGACTGTCAGGCTGTGATTGCAGGTGAGTAGGAGTGAGCACATGCTGCTGGTGAATGTAGTGGCAGAGGGGTGGGGCACTGGTGGTTGTGATCACTCACAAAAGAGCTGAGTCCTTGGTTCTAGTTTGAGGGAAGAGGGATAAGCTGAGGCTTTCAGCCACCTGAGGTTCCACAGGGAACAAGAGTGTTTCCAGGTCATAGCTCAGGGGTAGAAAGGAGTACCTGAGGTCATTTATAGGCCAAGGTCGGAGCTGGAGAAGTGTCTACACCTGGCCTTGGGTTATGGAACACTGAGAGAACCAAGAAGTGAAAGACTCCTAGGTACCACATAGAAAAACAACAGTGTGCAAAATCTGAAGCCTAAGACATTAACCAACACACCTTAAATATTAGAATTGGGCAAGGGAAAGAGAATGACTTCATAAGACATCAAGAAATAGTAAAGCAAAATGAAGGAATGGAAACGTAGAAGAGAATGTGAAACATTTCATTAGAAAAACAACTGACCTGGAAAATAGATCAAGGAGAGATAAGAATTATCAGACTACCTGAAAGTTATGATCAATAAGACAATCTAGACACTATACTTGAAGAAGTTAATAAGGAAAATTGCTCTGAAGTTCTGGAATTACTGGATGAAATAGAAATTTTTAAAAAATCTACCAATTACCACCTGAAAGAAATACCCAAATGAAAACTCACAGGAACATTATAACTAAGCCACATCAAGGAAAAAATATCATTAGCAACTAGAAAGAAATAATTTAAATATTGTGGACTACAGTCAGGGTAACACACAATCTAGCAGCTTCTACAGTAAAAGACCAAAGGATGTGGAATATAATATTCTGAAGAGCAGCGGCCAGGCTTGCAATCAAGAATAACCTACCTAGCAAAGTTGAGTGTAATCCTGCAAGGCCAAAAAAAAAAAAAGATGTTTAATGAACTAAAGGACTTTCAGCTATTCTTGAGGAAAAGACCAAAAGCAGATAGAAAATTTGATCTATAAGAACTGGGAGAAACATAAGAAGGTAAAAATGAAAGATTTATTATAAGGGATTTAATAAAGTTAAACTGTTTACTCCTTACATAGGAGAATAATATCTGCAACTCTTAAAAATGTTATTGTGACTAGGGTAGTTCAAAAAGAGTATATATAGCTAGAAGGCTCAGGGTTGAGCTGATTATAATGGAATGACCCCCTCCCCCCAAAAAACAACAAACAAACCAAAATTGGGTAACCAGAGGTAAAATGGAACAAATTATCTTACACAAAAGAGGTATGACTGGAGGAATTGTTATAGCAGAAGGGAAGACAGGTAGTACAGGAACCTTATTTCCATTGGAACTGTGTTTAAGAGGAAATAACATATACATTTAGTATTGTATAAAAGTATTCTTAGCTTATAAAGAAAAGGGGACAGGAGGATAGGATAAGGAAGACTTTTAGGATGTATAGATTAGGGAGGCAGTGGTCAGAAGTAAATTAGATATTTTGAGGAGGGATAGAGTAAAAAGAGAGAAGGATAAACTGTGAGACAAATAGGATGTAGGGAAATACACAACTAGTAATTATAACTTTGAATGTGAATGAGATGAATTTGCCCATTAAACAGAAATGGATAGAATGGATCAACAGAACCCAACAATATGTTGTTTATAAGAAACATAATGAAAAGAGAGGCAGATGTAAAGATAAATGGCTGGAGTAGAATTTATTATGCTTCAGCAGATGTAAAAAAATGCAGGGGTTGTGATCATTATCTCAAAGTCAAAGCTAAAATAGATTTAATTAAAAGAGACAATTAGGGAAACTGTATTATGTTAAAAAATACACAGATAATGAATATTATTATTAAACATATATGCACCAAATGCTATAGCACTCAAATTTTTAAAGAGAAAGGCAAATGATTTAAAGATGGAAATAGAGAGCAAAACTATCATAGTGGGAGATTTCAATCTTTCCATCTCAGAATTAGATAAATCTAACCAAAAAATAAGAAAGAAGTCAAGGAAATTAATAGTATTTGAGATAATCTTAGACATCTGGAGAGAATTGAATGGGAATAGAAAGGAATATACCTTTTTTCTCAGTGGTGCATGGCAGCTTTACGAAGATTGACCTTATATTAGGCCATAAAACTTTATAGTTAAATGTAGAAAAGTACAAATATTAAATGCATGCTTTTCAGATCATAATGCAATAAAACTAACATTTAATAAAGGACCATGGAAAAACAGATTAAAAATTAATTGGAGACTAAATAATCTAACCTTGAAGAATGAGTGGGTTAAAGAACAAGTCATAGAAACCATAATTTTATTAAAGAGAATGATAAGACAACATATCAAAATTTATGGGATGCAGCAAAAGCAGTAATGAGAGTACAGTTTATATCTCTAAATGCTTATATCAATAAAACAAAGAGCAGATGAATGAATTTTATATATAATTTTTAAGAAACTAGAATAAAGAACAAATTAAAAATCCCCAATTATATTCCAAATTGGAAATCCTGAAAATTAAGGTGATATTAATAAAACTGAATGTAAGAAAACCATTGAATCAATAAATAAAACTAGGAGTTGGTTTTATGAGAAAAAAAACCTCAATATAATAGACAAATCATTGGTTAGTATGATTTTTAAAAATAAAAGAAAATCAAATCAAATCACTAGGATCAAAAATGAAAAAGTAAATAT
>JAQQSU010018417.1:0-10483 GCA_028627135.1 Pseudochirops cupreus
CTACTACTGCTACTACTACTACTACTACTACTACTGCTACTACTACTACTACTACTACTACTACTACTGCTACTACTACTACTGCTACTACTACTACTACTACTACTACTATTACTGCTACTACTACTACTACTACTACTACTACTACTACTACTACTACTACTACTACTACAAGTCAGGCATTGGAGAAATAAAGAATGAAACAATCCCTACCCAAAAGGAGCTTACATTCCAGTGGGAAAGACAAGTACCTAGAAAAGGGATGTCTAGATTAAATCTAAAGAGAATGAATGCTAATAAATAAAGTGGAGTTAAATACAAAGCAGCTTAAGAAAGTGTATATGAGAAATTGAGAAAGATCAGAAAATACTGATGTAGGAAAAAGTGGTACTTGAACTTTGTTTTAAAAGGATGAAAGGGATTCTGTGGGGTTGAAATGAGGAGTTGGACCTATTCTACACATGGTGGGTGGTCATTGCAAAGACATGAAGACTAGAGACAGTCATGTCTGATGAATAGACAGAAGGCCTATTGTGGACAGCAGAGTATGAAATGGTAATAATGTGCAAAGAGCCTGTAAAAGATATGTTGAGTTCAGGTTGTGTAAAACTTTAAAACCTAAAGTGTAGAGGTTATATTTCCATAATAAATGTATGCTGCATTGGTTGACCTCAAGTTCTTTCTTTGCTAGGAAGCTTTCTCTGAAAATGCTTGTCTAATCTGATTTCTTTCTTCTTATTGTTATTATAATTACTACCAATACTCCTACTGCTTTCTACTAAAGAATAAATCACTTTGGATTATATGAAAATTTTTTATTAGTATCACTACTAATATTAATAATAGCTCATTAATTTTAAGTAACTTTATTATTTACAAAATTCTACCATCAAACCAACATTGTTGGGGGGGGGGGATTCTTAACATTTTTGGTGTGTTTTATGGATCTCTTTAATAGTTTAGTGAAATATGGAGCTTTTCTCAAAATAATGTTTTTTAAGTAGTTGGCAGAAATGCCAAATTTAACTTATAAGTTGGTGAAAATTAAAATGTAATTTTTTTCCTCACCTAAACTCACAGATGTGTTGATATATATTTCAAAGTCTTGGGGGTCTTTGGACTTCAAATAAATAACCCTTGCTCTATTGGGTAGGTAGAGCATGTGTCATTTCCCCATTTTACAGATGAGGAAAATGGGGCTAAGAATTATTCACACTCAGTATCAGAAGTATCAGAACTGGGACTCAAATTTGAGTCTTTTCACTCCTACTAGTACTCTTTCCATTATATTATCCTGCCTTCATCGTAAGCTATTGTTATTTTAATTACTTTAGTAGAATCAAGGGGTGGATTTTTAAAAGGATCTAGTCTTGTGTCTGTAAAAGTCCCTTATTCTTTTTATCAATTCCCTTTTAGTATGACCCAGTATACTTCATAACAATATTGTGATTCCCACTGGGATTTACTTCTACTTCATATTAATTCTCTAAGCTGACTAGAGGACAGAGACAATTTTGGGGAAGAGAAACTTTGGTAGAATTTTCAGACTGCCTTCACAATGTCAACATATTTTAAAATTTATTCAAAATTGGTGAGTTCTTTGTGGGGATAGCTTTAATTAGGCAAACCATCTGAACAATTCAATCAATAATACTTTATCATGGACTGTGATTAATTGTTGGTCTGTAAAATGAGTACAAAAAAGTGATGGTTTGACAGGTATTTCATGAACATGAGTGGTCAAAAAATATTTGAGATACATGGGTAAAAGATCTTAGACTAAACTGTTGTTAATATAAGGGGTCTAGTTCTTTGCATTTACTTATGGGGAGAGAGAGAAGAGGGAGGAAGATAGTTCTCTTAGGGATAAGTGTTTCCTGCTATTTGGATTTTGCAACTCTAACAGAGTACTGGGTACGGGAACTTGAAGAGTGATTTCATAAAGAAAAAAAAAAGAGTGTAGTTTATACCAAAATGGAATAAACCCCCTTTTGAGTAACAACAATCTGCATAAATGCTTTAAGAAAGCCTATAATTATGATAAAAATGTTGCTCAAAGTTAAAATTATGAAGCAATCAAGATTTATAAACAGTCTCTCATCGACTTTTAATCATTCTTTCTTTTTTATATACAAACTGTACACAATATATAGTTGCAACATATAACACTATACATTTTATTTCCAGTAATTTATCTGAATGAAATATGTGAGGTGACATTGAGACACTAGGTTATATATGCATATGTCTGCCTACAGTATATGCACACACATGCACACACACACAAGCTGAAGGAGTGATGCATATTCTGGCAGTAATCTTAAAGAGAAGATCTATATGACTTTGCTTGTATCAGAAACTACTTAAATATTAATTTGAGCTGACATTTGACATTCTTACAGATATCTTTTCTCTTTTGCTAAGGGGAAACTGTCTTCATACACATGGAAGGTATATGTTTAAGGCCAGGATCTCGTGTTGGAAGCCAAAGGTTTATAATAGCAACAACAATATTTATTTGAGTGTTTGGAGATATTTTGACAGCAAAATAAAAATATACCCTGACCCATCCTTTCTACATCTAAGAAGTCTTCCAAACCCCAAATGATGGGGAAATGATTCATCTGATGGTCATTTAAAGGTGGAGCATAAAGGCAATGTATTTCTGAACACTGCTGGAAGTCTATTAAGAAATTTAAAGAGTTATACCCCACAAGGAGCCTTATGATGAAGGATTATAATGTAGGGTATGATGCTAATCTGGTTTCTGCTTTCCTTGAGGAGAGAACAAAGATGAATTAGCATGGGACACAAAGAACTTGGTGAAAATGTTTATTAATAATTGGAACATTTATTCTAGGGAAGCAAGACCTCTCCTGTATCTATCCCTGAAACTAGCTTCACTCTAGGTTCTAACATTTCTTAGTTATAGCATAGCTCAATCTTATTTATGAATATTTCCAAAGGAGATCCCTGTATCTCTAGCTGAAAATGAATCCATTTTAGAATGCCTCCCTCATTTGTCTATTTTATCCCTGGAGCAGGTCTCCATCTTACTTATACCTAGTTACACCATTCACTTAAAGCAGACAGGATGGATTAGACACTAGCCTCAGAGTATCTTTTAGGTCTTTGATTTTTACTATTATAAGACCTGGTAGAAAGAGATGTTCCAGTAGGGAATATTTTCTATTTCAATGACTTAAAATCAATTGATTCATTTTAGTGAAACTTCCTCAAAATATCCATTATATTCTCTGATACAAATATTTCTCTTTATTTGACTGGAAAATTCAGCCATATACATGGCTACTCTGAGTTAGTAGTCAATTAAGATATCTATAAAGTGTACCAAGCAACATATTTTTAAACATTTCAGAATATAATGAACATACTAAGAAAAAATTGTGAACATCAACAATAAAACCTGATGCTCAGTTGTGTGCATCTGTGGCTAATAATGAAGGATATTCTTATTTTTTGACTGCCAGACTAATTTTTCCCCAATTAATTGAACTCTGGAATGTAGTAAAAGAAAGGAAACCCAACCACATCCAACTCTGTCCTTGTCAATAAATATGCTTATGCACTATTTAAGAATAAATTTTTTTTGCAAAGAATGAATTTCCTATTTTGTGTTTCTTCAGGGCTTACCTTTTTCTTTATTTCATGACAAAAATGCATTGCATTTCCATGACTTTGAAGGTAAAAAAAAAAACAATGCTGGGCTGATTCCTTGCCATGTGATCAGACGATGAATTTACAAATTTATTTTCCTATGTGTTTCCTATGTATGTTGTTATCGGCCTCTTACCACTATGTATCAGGCCCTTTCCTCAGATCTCAGTGGGACTTGATAGATCCATCTAAGTGAATATGCATTCTTCAAAGATAATCTAACAAAATCAGCCAATAAAATCCATTTCTAATGCCAATGACATCATTTCAATTGTTTGGGGGGGGGATGGGGAGATTGTAGCAAGGACTTAAATTATGTCACAGAAAAAAGAATCATTACAATAGCAACTCTGCTAAAATAATTGGAGCATATTTTCTAGTTCCTTGGATCTTTTATACATCTTCCATACATTCAAAGGTTATCTTTCTGGCCTCAGTTTCCTGGGAATGAAGTAGCCTACAAAATACCTTTTCAAATGTGCCTGCCAGATTGATGTTCACTCAAATAGTTGCAGAGGGAAAAATGATGTGTCTTTTTGGGAAGCAGGATCTTCTAATAAATCTAAGAAGCGAAAACGCTAATAAGGATTTTTGTTCATTGATTTTGACAGTCTCTACTGGAGCTTATATTTATAGTCATTGTCTCATACAAAAAAGATTGATTGCCATAAGTTTTAAAATAATGAACAAAAAACGTTATCGGGCATTCTTCACAAGGCACTATCCAAGACATCGAAAGTTTGGGTTTGAAAATGATAATATTTTAAAATCCTAGTTGAGGAAGTCAGTTTTCAATAGCTAGCTGCATTTGCTTTGTCAAAATTCCTACTGTTTTCATGTATCTACAATGTTCATTTGATATGATCATCTTTTTAAATGTTCTGTTAAAATTCTGTTCAATCCCATAATCAGAAATCCTGTACTTGGAAAACTCTCACTGAAAGGAATAAAATTTTGGTACACAATTTGTGTAACTGAGAGTTCTTGAGGTTGAGAGGAAATGGAATATCCATGAAATTAAGTAACAGAAGGTGAAGCTAGATAAACAGGAGGCTAGAGTCAAAGACTAGAGTCAGTGGAGTTTCTCCATTTTGTCTTCTTCTTTTGCTCTTCTGTCTGAATTTCCCAATCTATCAGTTGAAAGCTATCAGATTGCATGGCTGGAGTATTTGTATAAAGCATTATTTCAGCCATGCAATCTTCATCTATTGTTTTTCTTGGCTGTAGTTGGCTAACTCTCATCTAAAGAACTGTTTTCTAGAAATGTAGGCAAGATGGTGGAATAGGAGGTTACCTAGGATGCAATTCCTTCTCTACCACACTATACGAATAAGGAAAATCCTCCAAAAACTATAAATACAGGAGAAACATAGGAATAACCCACCCCAATGTAATTCTTTCAGAAAAAAATAAGGTAACCTTTGAATGCATGGAAGATGTATGAAAGATCCAAGGAATTTAGAAAGATTAGTTCATCAGCCCATTTATTCTACCACTCTTGCACTCCCCTTCCCTCCAAGTCTGGCTACTTTGAATTTGAATCTGCACTTTGGGGGACTGACTTTTTGAGTTAATTCATTGGCAGTTTGTGATGACTCTTATCTCAGTGTAGATTGAGGTTAGTGAATTGGAGTAACCTTGAGGTTAGAAAAGAAGGAAAACAGGTGACTATCGTGAAGGAACTAAGAATTCCAAGCCCCATGTAGAAGCTTAGAAGAAGGAGAGGATACAAGTCCTGAAAAGTGAGAATTAATTTCAACTAATTAATATGAAACTAATTAATATGTGAGGAGAAAATAGGGAGCCAGAAAAATATGTGAAGGAAAAGTAGAAGAGAGATTCAATTAAAAAGGTCTTCTTGAAGGAAACCTCAGCAAAGCCCCTGTAGATCTTCCCCCAATCCATTCATGATGAGTTCTTCCCTCCTCCCAGATGAGGAATTTTTTAAAAGTCACTTGTTGGGAGAATAGTGCGCCCCAGGAGGACTCATGGGTCTGGGAAAGGTGGAGAATAGCATCAAACACAGGATCCCCTCAGCATCTTCCTAAGGGAGTGATCTCAATGGATCATCCTCACCCCCTAAGAGCCATTGATCTCATCCAGTTGCTGTGGTCCAAGAGAACAGAGAACAAGCTAGGAAAGGGATACAAAAGCATTGAACCTACAGAAGAGGAGAGGTTGATGGTAAAAAAAACTTTTACAATGAAGACTCCATAGAAAATAATGAGTGACAGATAAAACAGATAAAAGCTTATTGAAGACATGAAATGAACAAACAATTCAAGGAAAGAGCCTTCACAGTAAATGAAACCTTCACAACAAAGGAAACAGTTATGATCCACTGACAACGTGAAAGTAATATAACAAAATCTGTATATTAGGAATGACCAAAAGAGTTTGGAAGAGCAAAATAATTTAGTAAAAATATATATATAAAAAAATAAGAACAGAAATAAGGGGCAGCTAGGTGGTGCAGTGAATAGAGCACCAGCCCTGGAGTCAGGAGGACCTGAGTTCAAATCCAGCCTCAGACACTTGACACTTACTAGCTGTGTGACCTTGGGCAAGTCACTTAATCTCCATTGCCCTCCAAAAAGGAAAAAAAAAAAAACAGAAATAAGACTTTCAAGAAAGAAACTGGGGGAGGGGGGTGGCTAGGTGGTGCAGTGAATAGAGCACCAGCCCTGGAGTCTGGAGGACCTGGGTTCAAATCCGAACTCGGACACTTAACACATACTAGCTGTGTGACCTTGGGCAAAACACTTAACCCCAACTGCCCTGCCTTCCCCCTCCAAAAAGCAAAAAAGAAAGAAAGAAAGAAAGAAAGAAAGAAAGAAAGAAAGAAAGAAAGAAAGAAAGAAAAAACTAGTCTAACAAGAGAGCAGAACATTTAGAATAAAAGATAAACAGATTGTACTTTGTAACAATAAATTCTCTGAATGACAGAATAGAATTTGAATGTAAAAATGGAGAGGCAGAAGGAAAATTAGTTGAACAAAATAAAAAGACAATAAAGTTGGAATAATATGTGGAAATTCTATGAAGTAATACTGTGGAATTTAAAGATAGAAAGCAAAGAGTCTTATAGGTCTTTGAGAACAGCATCATGGCAAAGGAAAAGTAAACCTAATTACTATATTTTAAGAAAGCATACAGGAAAATTATCCAAAAAATATTAAAGACAAATGGGAATGTATAGATTGAAAGGATTCACAGAAAAATAATGCAAAGAAATTCCAAACTTAATTCACCTAGAAACATAGTTAAACTTTTGAATTACAATGTGAACCAAAAGAAAAAACAATGTAGGCAGAAAGGCAAAAAACAAAATCACATTCCAAGTTGAATTAAACAGAATATAATATTTTAGAAAGTAAAAAAGTCAGATTATACTCCAAAACAACATTTTCTCTAATTTTAAGTCTAAAGACTAAAGGAAAAATTGGATTTTTTACCAAAAAGGAAGAACATGAATTATTCCTTCTACAGAACCCAAAGGTGAAAAGGATATTTAACAGAAAAATTAATGAAACAGAAGCAAGTTAAACACAATCAAACAACAGTAAAAGACTAGGAATGAAATGTTTGTTTTTGCATGGATAGGGCTAGACCAGGCTATGGATGTAAGGTGGAGGAGTCTTTTTGCTAGATTTCCTTCCTTCCTTCCTTCTTTCTTTTTTACTTTTTAGGGGGCAGGGCAATTGGGGTTAAGTGACTTGCCCAAGGTCACATGGCTAGTAAGTGTCTGAGGCCAGATTTGAATTCAGGTACTCCTGACTCCAGGACCAGTGCTCTATTCACTGTGCCACTTTGTTAGATTTTCTTAAAAATAAAGTCACAAATTTGATTGTCACTCAGAAATCAAAGAGAGCATCAATCTGAAGAATCAAAGGAAGAAAAGATATAACAGCAAAAATCAGGAGAGTAGGAATAAGAGCAATTCATTAATATTTCAGTGACAAAAAAACCTTTATTCCTTCATTGGTAAACCAGTATTACAGGTGGTGGAATAATACAGAGGAACTCTTGGGACAAGTGGGAAAAGAGGAGTAGAACATAAGATAGACATAGGACATATATGTATGTATATAAATATAATAAATGTGTATATACACATATGTATATAATTAGTGCAAGAAAGCAGGAACTTAATAATTACAACCCCGAATATGAATGGATTAATCCTCCCAAAGGAGGAATGAATTCAATACAATGGGCTATATAAAAAGGAGTTGCTAATAATTTGTGCTAGGAAAAAAAACCACAATGCTGTTTAAAATAGTGGGAATGGGGAGAATTTCATAGGGATCCATAAAGGCATAAAGTTACCATATAAAATGAAAAATAATATATATATAGCTTAATGGTGTTGCATCTGAGATATCAAAAAAAATTAAGTGAATTGCAAAAAGACACTGATAATAATAAATAATAAATAAATAAAATAAATAAAATAATAAAAAATAAGAGTAGGTATTAATACTTTTTTAGGTTTGTATGGATCCAACAGAAAGATAAGAATTAAAATATAGAGCCAAAGAGATTGTTGAAAAAAATCAGGTTTATCTAACTTATGGAGATTTCTGAATGTGATTATTAAAAAATAGCCATAATTTTCAGCATTATGTATTATCTTTATAAAAATTGATTCTATGACATACATAAAGGAATAATAAAGAAACATAAAAGGCATAAGTAATAAACATCCTTTATGTATCATAATGCAGCAAAATGGTAAATGATAAAGGAAAGATGAGCAAATGATATGCAACTTAATAAATGCTTGTTGATGTAGTGACTAAATGGAGAATAAGTAATGGCATCACGAATAATAAGGGAACAAAGAACACATAAAAAAATCAATCAATAATTATTAAAGATAATGATAATAAACTGTATTCCTAAACTTCTGTGACATTTTAAAAGCAGTCCTCAAAGGAAAATTTATATTCTTGACAACTTATATGGACAAACTTAAAAAAAAGAAGTTTAATGAACTAATCACGCAATTAAAAAACCTACCAAATAAACAAAGTAAACCTATAGGAAACACAAATGAAGAAAGCTTGAAAATTTGAGGAAAAAATAGAAAAACTTCGGAAAAAGGTCATGGGATTAAGAAGGAAAACTAAGGTCTATGCTTTTAAAATGAGTTACAAATCAACAAAATATTAATTAACTTGATCAAGAAAATGAGAAAACAAAATTAAATTTCCCAAATAAAAAGTCGAACAAAAATTTACAACGGAAAGCAAATAAGGGGAGTTGACAGAACTCTAACATATACACAATAATATGTGCTCCCCCCCAAAACCCAAACCATGAGAATTCAAGGAAGTAGATGGATATATACAAAACGTAAAATACCCCAACCAATAAAACAAGAAATTGAGATCCTAAACGCCGAAATCTCAGAAAAATAAATGGGAAATGTTCATTGACTGCCTTCCTCCCTAACCACTCGAGACCAGATGGAGTTTCACAACCAACAGCAGACCACAAGAACACGCCTCTTAGTTTTGTACTCCCTGGACTCACAGATACTTATGTTCAGCTAGGCCATTTTCCATCTTCCTACTATATGTATAGCTATCTTTTTGCATTCTACCTCCATTTTTGCTTTCTCCCCCTCACCCTGATCAAGACTACCATTGCCTTTGGAAAGGGCATGCCAATGAACTGCCTTATTTTTCTACTTTCCAGTTTTGTCAGTTTACAAATCACAACATAGTTTCCTGGCCACTTGCTACCTTCTTTGCCAATGCTCTCTTATATTTGCTATATTTTATTAGAATGTAAATTCCTTGAGAGCAGGGATTGTCTCATTTTTGTATCCCTATTACTAGTGTTAATACAGTAAGTATTTAATAAATGCTTTTCATTCATCCGCAGCTATATTATGAAAAATTTTCTCAAAAACAGACAAAAGGCACTTAACCAAAATTATGAGACAAATATGACCTTGGTATCCAAATCAGGAGTAGAACAAACATGGAAATAGAGAAATTCTGAATCTATTTAAGTATTAAATATTGATGCAAAATATATAAATAAAATGATTGTAAAGAGACTACAGTAACATATCTGGAAAATTCAGTTGAACAAATTACGCTAATGTTAATGATTCAAGGATGGCCTCAATATTAACAAAATAATTAGTACAATTAACTATGTAAATAATAGGAATAAAAATCACATTATTTTTCAATAGATTCAGATTCAATAGATTTAATGTGTTCAGAAAAAACCTTTGACATAATGCAGCAATCATTTATGCTAAACAAACAAACTCAAAATCATAGGTCTGGAAGGGCTCTTTTAAAATATGATTAAAAGCATATATCTTAAAGTAATTACTATCATTATTTTCCATGGAGAAACATTAGAATTTTTTCTAGTACCAAAGGGTTGGGGGTAAAGCAAGGATGCTTTACCCCCACTATTATTTGATGTATTTTTTAGAATACTAGCCATTGTAATGATAGGAGAACAAAAAGAAAGGAATAAATAAAGCAGAGTCACAGTTATCCATGTTTGCTGATGTACTTAGAAGACCCCAAAGAATTAGCCAAGAAAATAATTGAAGGAATTAATAGATTTGGTAAAGAAGCAATATATAAAATATATCTACCAAAAATAACCAACATTTCTAAGCAATATTAACAAAAAGCAAAAATAAACAGTAAGAAAAAAATCCATTCAAAATAACGAAATGCATAGAATATTTGGGTGCAAACCCATATGGACATATGCAAAATTTAGGCAGCTATACTTTGAACAAACATAAATGAGAACTTAATTAGAA
>JAQQSU010018418.1:0-10482 GCA_028627135.1 Pseudochirops cupreus
CAAACCAAAACCTCACATCAGGGCGTATATATAGCCTTCTCCTGGCTTGGAGAATGTCACAGCCCTCTAGACCCATTGCCCAATCACAAAGCTACAAGGCACAGGCATTCCTGGAAAACAAGCCTGGCGCCACAGGCTCCACGTGATCACATTCAGCCTATTAGAGAACAGAGTATACTTTCAAATATCCAAGGGTCCTCAGAGTCAGGTAGCCACTTTAGCAAAGGGCCTAGGGGCAGGGAAGATCTTCAGATTCCCATAACAATGGTGTAGTGCTGACTGGTGGAGAACCTGTGTTTTCTTGGAGTTAATTGTTAGCACAAGCAACAGAGAGTCAATCCATACTTTGTTTCATCTCAGTTTCAGAGGCTGCATTGAATGCATAATCATCCGAGAACAAAAAATCATGTACCAACTCCTTCTCCATTAGTGTACCAACTGCATCTCCATTTCCCTCAGCTGTGGATATTTGGATGCTAGCAAAGGTTTAAAAAGCATTTCTTCACAACAGCCCTATGAGATAAGTAGCCCATATATTATCCCTATTCTTCAGGTGAGGTTATCAGAGAGAATCAGAGAAATAAAGAGATTTTCCTGAGGTAACGCAGCAATAATCGTCATATTTGAATCTCAAATCTAAGTCTTCTAATTCCTGCTCATTACAGTCCAACACACATCTATCCTTCTCTCTTTTAAAAATATTTTTGCCTATTTCTGCTAAAAAGAGAGGGAAAGAAAAGAGTTCATTAATTGAAGCTCCTGGTTATTAAAATCTTCCCAGCTCTTTATTACAATAAGTTGTTTCCAGTGGTTACTGTAATAATTCAATATAGGGACATTTCAAAGGGAACAAAAGCCCAGTGGAGATAAAATCACAAAGTTCAAAAGCCTTGTTTGACCACGTTTTTAACAAGAGAAGGAAATAGAGCAGAGTAAAATAGTAGAATTGAGAGAGGCCTCAAAGGATGATAGTTGGCATTCATGGAGTGCAGGCCTATAAAACATACCACCCAGGCCACTTGCAGCCCAGGAAGGGATTTCAGGCAGCCTGTGAAAAATGTAGAGTTGCCATTGCACACTCTCCTGTTAGTCATGTGACCCACAGCAACTATCCATTGTCAGTCTGTCTCTAGTTTAACTCATCTGTGCCCAAAGAATTTTATTCTCTTTTAATTTTGGCCCTTATCTACTGCCAAGTTGTGCAGGTCTGATACAGTGGTTTAGCATTTCACAGCATCTAGCAACCAAGGGTAACCTGTGAATCAGGCAAGGGCCATTCAGTTTTGAATGCTGACAAGTTAGGCACAGGTAGCCTCATCAGGGTTGGTACTTGGGCAATCAGGGCCTTCCAGCTCAGACCAATGAGCCATATTAGGCTATTTTTTCAAGTAGCTATGCAGGAAGCTTCTACAACTCCCCAGTGCGACTTTCTGATTCATAGGAATTTTGTTGTTGCTGTTGTTTGTCCCATTGCTTTACAAAAATAGAAAAGAAAAGAAGTCTAGGGTTTGAATTGGGCCTCATGCCATCTTCAAGGTTATGAAAATATCAGATTCATTTTCTCTATTTCTTCAGCTCACCCTCAGCTTGTGCTGAGGGGGAAATGGTCTCCTTTCTTCCCCCTTTTAAAAGACTGTCGTCTTCCTGATCTTTTTGATCTTTTTTTCTTTGGATAATTAAAGGACCAGTGCGAACCAGTTTTCTTGACCTACAAGAGTTTGTTTTTTTTTTTCCTTTTAAACAATAATAACCAGTTTAGCAGCTGTCATACTAGGTACATGTTGGCCACAAATCTTCAAATGAGAGCTTAGCACCTGCAGAGAATGAATCAATGAGGAAAATGGTTTTTAAAACTCTTTTATTCAATACAATCACTCAGCTGGGTGCAGCTCTCCAGGTCCCCACTCGTAAGTTAAATAACAACAGCCCATTGTGGAATAGTCCATCAGGTCCAAAGAGCTACACCTTCTTCTTAATATTGGTTGATGGCATACGATTTAACAAACAGTTGATCTTGGCGCACTTAGTTACCCTCATTCCTGGTCTGCAAGACTGCCCTTGCATATGCTTTAAAGTATTAATGCCATGTATCCTAGTCACTACCTTAGGGCCCAAAGTCTGGGCAGGACAAGCAATATTTAAGAGAGTAGCAGAAGCATAAAACCATACACTGAAATAAAAACTCCCAGCACTAACATTAGCCAAGGAAACCACCTATCTCTGAAGGGAAGAAAGAAAGAGGATAGAACTGCTCTTGGCTCCTGGCTAGTCAGTAACAAAGGTTCCAACTTGCCATTAATGCTTTATCTGCTCCTGGCCATTGTTCCCCATGACCCATTCTCTCTCTCTCTCTCTCTCTCTCTCTCTCTCTCTCTCTCTCTCTCCATGATAATTCCCCTGAAGCTTTCTGACCTGGTTTTCCCAGCTTTTCCCCAGAAGTCTATTCAAGTTTAAAGTCAAGGCCAGACCACAGGAAACTAGAAAGCTCTTGGCTGTCTGCCCAGCTAGTAGGCAGGTTGCTTCAAACTCCATAAATTTTCATGGCATTGCCTGTGGGTATAACAAAGGCAGTTGACAAGTGCTTCACAACCCTATGAGATACAAGTATCACTAGCAGTATTTTACAGATGAGGAAGCTGGAAGCCAGAAATAGGAAGTAACTACCCAACGTTACATAGTTATTTAGTGTCAGAACTGAGGTGAAAACCTAACTTCGCGGGCTTCTAGTCCAGTCATATTTTGACTAAGCTGAAAAAGAAATTGTGCCAAAGACAAGGGAGATGAGAGAAGGTATAAGGTGAACTAGGAGGTAGATACGGAGTTCCTGGAGTAATTCCTGATAGGAATTTGGAATTATGGGCCAGAAGCCAAGAGAAGTTCCACAGCTCAGAATATATAAATATACTACTGGCAAAAGGTCTGTGTCTAAAATGAAAGGGAGAGTAATGAGAATTGAGAGAAGAGATTACCTACCACTCTCTTGTTTCCAAAAAGCTTTCCTATCTGGCAAAAATATGCATAATTTGTGTTTAGAATTTTAATAAGGAAAGTGAGAAAAGACCTCATCAAGAAGTTTTACATCTCCCCACACCCTAAAGTTTGTATCAATTGTACATTTGTCAGCCACCAATTACCTCAGCTCTAATGCTGATCTCATAAGCAAAATGCTTCATCTCATTTACTTGGTAATATACATTTCAAGTAGCATGTCAAATAACCCTGGGCTCAGTGGCCATTTAGTTGTGTGTTGACTGTTTTTTAAATAATAAATTTAGGATCAAATTAGGTGGCAATCACTCTTTGCTCTCGAGAGGAAGGTAGAACATTCTGATCCATTACCATCCAGTTCTGTTAAAAAAAAACACACAATTCAATCAATTCAAACATTTATTAAATACCTACTATATGTTAGGCACTTTACTAGGTTGTAGAAATACAAGGGTAAAGAATAACAATCTCTACCCTCAAGTCAGGAGACCTAGCCTTGAATCTGCTACTTAATAGTGGTATCATTTTGGACAAGTCATTCACCTCTGTTCCCCAAATTCCTCATCTGTAAAATGGGAAGGTTAAATGAGATAGCCTCAAAGGTCTCTTTCAGCTTTAAATCACATGATACTAAGGTGCTTATAGTCCAATGGTGAGTGATAAGACATCTGCAATGTATCACATAAAATAGGTACCGTGTGTGTGTGTGTGTGTGTGTGTGTGTGTGTGTGTGTGTGTGTGTGTGTGTTGGGGGAAGGGGATGTTGGTTGATTTTCTCAATCGAGTAACTCCACCATACTTAAAGTAAGTTGTCCTGGTACTTTAAGCAGGTGAAAATAATTAATCAATCTCAACCATAGGCTTTAATTTCAAATAAGTCACAAGTTTTATATGGAAAGATTCATATGGTAAAATCATAAACTTTATATACTAAAAAAAAATACTTGGAACTCAAGTGACATTGCACAGGAGGAGGCTTATGATAAAAAAAAAATTCATTCACAACCTAGAGGTCATCTATAATTTATCAAGTAAGTCGACAAGGGAGTCATTTAAGAAATTGCAGCAAGCCTAGCATTCCAATCAAAACCCTTGAGAAGGACTTCCTGGGGAGAGAAGGAGGGAAGGTTCAGTCTTGGCCTGCTTCCTTCACCCTCCCTCCCTTTGACTGGAGAAGGACCTTTCAAGCTTTAGAGGGTCCTGAAGATATAGAACTTCTCATCTTTCCAGAAGGGTGCTAAAAGCATGATAGCTGACAGAAGTGTCTATATTGGGAGCCAAGGACAAACTAGATGTGGATTCATGGTTTCATAAGGATCTTAGCAAAGAAACTATACCATGACCAAGGGGAATTGAGAAGAATATGAGAGAATGGGACTTCCAGCAAAGAGAGAAAAAAGAGAGGAAAGAAGGAAGAGAGGAAGGAAAAGAGAGGAAAAAAGAAGGGAAAAGGTATGAAGGAAGAAAGAGAGACAAGAAAGGAAAGAAAGGTCTACAATTAAATTGTTATAGGAGTAGTGTTCATACAGGTATGCACATGGTACAAAGATCTCAAAATTTCATCAGTGTGTCTTCTTCCTGACGCTCTAGAAAAATACTCCACTCTGGCAAGAACTATCCTAAATGAACATGATGAGGGGAAATATGGGAGGGTTAAGTCAGGGGGCCTATGCAATAAGGTTCCATCCATAGAGTATACATACTGTACTCAGCCTGTTGTCAGCTTATGTGAAAGAGGCAGAAGAACCTGCCTCAATGAAGTCATAAGGAGGTGTAATGGAAGACCTTGCTCCCTGATTTGGAACATTCATAAACATAGTACAATTCTGTAATTGGTTCCAGTCTGCCAAGTATATGAACAGTTGATTAGTTACTGAGAACTAGAGTGGATTCAAAGGGCACTAACCAACCAAAGCAAGCCTCTTTCTTCTTTTTCCTGCCAGGTTCTATTCAAATGCGCTGCTGTCACCCTTCAGTAGGGAGATGAAAGGTCTCAGGTCTTTCTTCTCCCCCCTGGAACCTCTACCATGTGTCCAACATGCTCTTTTTGTTTCTTTTGTGTTTATTCTTTCTGGTTTTAGGTAAAACAGTATTAGAGACAGCTATGACCATGTACGCTTACAAAGGTCAGAATAAAGACACAGTGACACTTCAGAAGTCAGGCCCCATGCTGGATTTTGTAGTCAGTCATAACAAGGAAAGACACAAGTGATCTGCTTGACCTAATACAGATGGAATTGATGGCAGTCAAGAGGAAGTGACAGTGATTCAACAGTCAGTTATCCCACATTGGAAAGTGAATTTGGTTGGTCAAATGTTGGTAGCAGCCAAATTAAGTTGAAGCCCACCCTACTTAGTGACCAAGATAGTATAGGATAGAGTATGCAGCCAGGTGTTGTGAGCGAAATATTTGTACTTCTGTCCTTCCTTGGTCTTCTCTGTAAATATCAATTTATAAAAGCTAATTGACATTGACTAAATGAAACTGGGGTGCTGCTGTCTAATATTAGGTAAAACATATTGGAATGGTGTCTCAAGCCATTGAGGGTCCAAGAAAGACACCCCCCACCCCACTTAGAGCTACCTCCTAGAACCTGGTGGAGGGGGTAGGTAAGATACAGCTTTGTGTGGAACTTGCTGTGGGATCCCTTTCATCTGTGGGAGTTGAGATAAGGATGTTCAGGGAGATGCAGTCTCTTAATATCTCAGAGCCTCAGTTTCCTTTACAGAAAAATGAAAGTATCATACTAGCAGGCTTCTAAGTCCCCCTTCTAGCTCTAAATTCCTGATCATATAACAATTATTTTCCCTACTCAGCTACATGGTGCAGTAGAGAAAATGCTGATCATGCATTCAAGAAGCTTTCAATGTGCTTCAGACATTGAGGAGCCACCAGCAAGTCGCTCTTCTCTGTTCCTCCTCTGTAAAAGGAGGGCAATAATAGTATTGACCTCACGGAATTATTGTGAAGATCCAGTCAAACAAGATAATACGTGGAAAGTGATTCCTACACCTTAAAGTATTATATAGATGTTAGCTATTATTATTACTAATTCAGTATAAAATCTCATTAGCTTTCCTAGCTGGCATATCATATTTCTGACTGATACTGAGCTTGAAATCCACTAAAATCCCCAGGCCTTTTACACATGAACTGCGTTCTAATCCTCTCCCTCCAGTTCTTATGTGTGCAGTTATTCTTTTTTTTCAACCAAGGAGAGGACTTAAAAAATAATTCTACCAAACAATCAACAAATATTAGGTGACCCCCTTATATATACAGCTGATGGGGTTCAGGCCCTGGGAAACCCCTAGAACTCTGATTGAATCTTCCCACTTGATGAGACATTTGCCTGAGGCCCTAAGCCTTTCATTATAAAGAGGCCCGAATCTCTGTTCCTCTTAACCTACCTAGCCCTCCACTGTCCAGCTACTTCCCACCTTTGATTCCCATCAAAATATCTATACCCAAATCTGTTACCCTTAAACTAGCCTAGTTTAAACTAGTCTTTATTCTGACCTCCATTGTCTGTCATCTCCAGGTAACCTCTAGCTATTTCCCACCCTTAATCTCATTACTGGAGTCTGACCTCAGTGCCCTCAAGATACTCCTTAGACTACTCCTCAAGACCCTACCCAAACTCCTCCTCTAGACCACCCCTAGATCCCTCCCACAATCTTTCGTATATAAGATGCATCTTGCCTCTATGAAGATGCCAAGAATTATCTAGCCCAGATTCACTCTGTGTCAGATTATTCTGGCCCATTTGTCAACACAAGAGTCACAGATACCTAGGCTCCTTAAGAGTCTGCCCATTAAGGTGTTATGGTCAAGAAATAGTTAAGAAATACTTTATGGAATTAGTAATCAGCCAAGTGAAACTCTATGAACCTGGGAAGCCTCCTTAGAGTAATTTATCTTTACCTGGGAGGCCTGCCTAGGGTAATCTATCTTTTCCTTGCTCAGTCATCATGCCCTGTGCCCCTCCACTTACCTTGCAAACCCCCTCTGCTCACCCCCTCCGCTTTCCTTAGTAACTGCTTGTTTGTATCTATATGACAACCTGCTTAGTAACAAATTGTGTTAGTTAGATACACAAACCTAATGAAATGTATAAAAGATTCTCCATCCCCGAACTCGGGGCTGCTCCCCCTTTAATTGGCATGGAGTAGCCCCAGCTGGTAAATTAAAGCTCCTTAAAACTTTTAATTCAGACTCTGGGGTCACTTTGTTAAGACTCGTCAAGTTATGTCATTTCAAAGGCAAATCTTTAATAAACTTTGCTTTCCTTTGGCTGACAGAAGACTTGAGTCAAATTCATTCAGCAGGATCCAGCATGTTGGTAGTTTGGGGTCTTGAGCACCCCTAAACCTTAAAGCTCAACACAGCCATAAAAGATAAAATCCAGAAGCATAAAAGAAATCATCCATACCTTTCAATCAAGTTTTTCCATGAATATATTCCACTAAGAGAGTAGTTCTTATTGGAGGAAAATCTGATTAAGTTTGTGGGTTATATAATGATCATTCTTTTTTTTTTTTTTTTGCTTTTTGAAGGGCAGTTGGGGTTAAGTGACTTGCCCAAGGTCACATGGCTAGTTTTGTGTTAAGTGTCTGAGGCTGTATTTGAACTCAGGTCCTCCTGACTCCAGGGCTGGTGCTCTATTCACTGCACCGTCTAGCCGCCCCTGTAATGATTATTCTTGATCACATATCTGAACCCTAGGATTCCAATTTCTATGATAAAAATTATGTCTCTAGTGGTTTCATTCTGTAATGAACCTATAGGATTTCCCATTCAGGGAAGAGGAAGCTTTGACTGAATGCCTCCGGGTCATGGTGGGCATCTTCTATCTCCCTCTAAAAGAGATTGTGATAATATGAGCTCTCTTAGAGAATTCTTATCACCTCTTCCTAGGCATAGTGGCAAGGTGTTAATAAGGTTCCCAATCTTCCTCATTCTCCACCACCACCTCCTAAGAGAGTAAGATTTTATGGCTTAAGACAGAAGAGGAAGCCCTGGAGAATGTTATTATGGCATGATTGTTTTTAGTGCTAAGACTTAAGGACTCTGCAATAGATACATGGAATCCATCCAAATGCCAAGTGGTACACAGACAACAGATTGAGTACCATGAATTTACAGAAGGTTCTTGTAGGGGGTTGTGGTTCATATAGTGATCTTGGTGGACCCACTTTTACCACACAAATTGTTACTCTTAAAGATATAGCTAAATCTGTTTTCAGAAAATATGTTCAGAGAATCAAATACATCATGAGTTCACACTTTCAGTTGAAATTGACAAACTTTTGGAAGATCTTAGGATCTAATCACTACTTACAAGAATACAAAATCAAATCATTCTGAAAAGCAATTTGGAACTATGCCCAAAGGACTATGAAACTAGGCATACTCTTTGATCTAGCAATACCACTACTAGGTCTGTATCCCAAAGAGATCATAAAAAAGGGAAAAGGAGTCACATATACAAAATATTTATAGCAGCTCTTTTTGTGGTGGCAAAGAATTGAAAATTGAGGGGATGCCCATTAATTGGGGAATGGCTGAACAAATTGTAATATATGAATGTAATGGAAAACTATTGTTGTATAAGAAATGACAAGTGGGTAGATTTCAGAAAAACCTGAAAAGAGTTATATGAACTGATGCTGAGTGAAGTGAGCAGGACTAGAAGAACATTGTCTATAGTAACAGCAACACTATGCAAGGACTAACTTTGATAGACCTTAGCTCTTCTCAGCAGTTCAATGATCTAAAACAACTCCAAAAAACTCACAATGGAAAATTCCATCCACATCCAGAGAAAGAACTTTGGAGACTGAATGCAAATGGAAGCATATTCTATGCTTTCCTTTCCTTTCCTTTTCTTTTGTTGTGTTGTTTTGTGTCTTGCTTATGGTTCCTCCCATTAGTTCTAATTCTTCTTTACATTGTGACTTATGTGAAAATATGTATAATATGGATGTATAAGTACAGTCTATATCAGATTGCACACTGCCTTAGGGTGGAGGGAGAGGGAGAGGGAGAAAATTTAAAACTCAAAATCTTAAGGAAGTGAACGTTGAAAACTAAAAATAAATTATTTTTTAAAATGCTACCCACATCCAGTGAAATAACTAGAGTCTGAAATGCAGATTGAAGAATGTTGTTTTCTTTTTTTTTTCTTTCCAGTGGTTTTTCCCTTTTGTTCTGATTCTTCTTTCACAACAAAACTAATGTGGAAATGTTTTTAAAAATAAAGGTTCCAATACAGAATGTACACTGTTTACTGCCAAACAACCTATTCTGGAAAGTTTTTCTAAGACTAGTGAAGAACTGAAGGTATCCTGAATCTTTTTAAAAATATTGCTTCTAGGGGGCAGAGTCAAGATGGCAGCATAGGAAGCAGGAGAACTCCACAGTGCCCTCCATAACCACCTCAAATACCTATAAAATACGACTCTAAACAAATTTTAGAGCTCCAGAGCCCACAGAATCACAGAAAAACACATCTCCCACAGAAGGCAGCCCAGCAGGCGAACAGGAAGGGCTCATCACAGAGCACTGGGAGCTGAAACCAACCCAGCCTGAAACCGCAGCTTAGTCCCAGGGCAGTCAGGACAAGCCACAGGCTGGAGCACGCAGGAGAGTGGATCATCAGCAGCTGTGGTAGTTTCCAGAATTATCAACCCATAAGAGTCAAGGACAAAGTAGAAGGTCAGTAAACTTGGCTAAATTTGGGGGAGAGAAAGGGGTCCAGCCACTGGCCCCCAGGGCAAGAAAGCAGCAGAAGCAGCCCCTGCAGCCACCTCCATGTGGCTGCTTCAGAGCTCGTAGCCTGCAGATTGCAGGAGGGCCAAGTGATCATTCAGAGACTAAGTGCTCTTGCATTAACCTGCCTGGATCAGGATCGTGGTCTTGGATGGTGGTTCTGAGGTGCATTTTCAGTGAGCCAAAGCTGGTGGGGGCTGCAGATACAGCAGCTTTCTAATAGCTCTGGCAGCTGCAAAAACCCCAGCGATTTGGGACAAAGCTCTCCCCCCAGGAAGCAGAGATCCACTGTGGCTCAAAAATCAAATTAATTGACTGGCAACATGAGCAGGCAAAGGAAGCAAACCAAGCTCAGCAATCCAACTTTAGATTCCTTTTTTGGGGACAAAAAGGATAAAAGCATGGAATGGGAGGAAGACAACACAGAACCCCCACACCAAAAGCTTCCAAGAAAAATGTAAACTGGTTACAAGCCATAGAGGAGCTTATGAAGGATTTTGAAAAACAAATAAGAGAAGTGGAGGAAAAATTGGGAAAATGAGAATGATGCAAGAAAATCATGAAAAGAGAGTCAACAACTTGACTGAAGAAAATAACACCTTAAAAAATAGATTAACTCAAATGGCAAAAGAGGCCCAAAAACCCAATGAGAAGAATGCCTTTAAAAGCCGAATTTGCCAGATGGAAAAAGAATCTCAAAAGCTCACTAAAGAGAATAATTC
>JAQQSU010018419.1:0-10481 GCA_028627135.1 Pseudochirops cupreus
GCAGTTGAGAGATCCATCCTGCCCTACCAAAAAGTGACATAGGAGAGAATAGACTGGGGGAGGGGGGAAACACTGGGATGGCTGTTTTGGGGTGGTGGGCGGGGGAAAGATGGGGAGAAAATATGTAACTAAAAAAAAATTTAATAAAAAAAATAAATCAAGTCTGAGCTCTATATCCAATAACTCTTTCCACTACACTGCATCAAGCTTTTGATGATCCTTGAGACCACCTAGATTTTCTTTTCATTTTAACTGGGCAGTTTAGAAGTACACATAAATGGGAAATGTGTCCTAGGTCTCATTCTGAGTAAATAATACCATTTTATGCCAACAAATAAGTGTCTTTTAGTTAGTATTGAGAAATCTAAAAACATAGTGTGTTGTATTTAGATATACTGACTCATTGTAAAGGAGTCAAAAGCATAATAATGTAGTTCTTAGCATTTTGTTTTAGGTGATTGATCTCCACTCAATAAGAAAATAGGAAATAAGTTGATTTGACAATCCTCCAATTTTGCTTTCAGTGTTATTGATTCTTATTTCCAGGCCTTTCTGTTCAGTGCTTGATCTTACAAAACACAATGATGGACACACTTAGCCTAATCGCATTACATTGTCCATTCTCTGTGTGTAATGACAAATTTCACTACCTTGATCAATGTTGGCCCTGTTTCCTCTAGGAGCATTTAGTCTAAAAAGACTGTTACATTAATAGAAATTCCCTTTAAGAAAAATCTTTCAATGAAAAATTGCTAAATAAGGAATATTTTACATTATAGGTTTGACTCATATTTGTTTTGAATGTAATTAAACATTTTTGGTGTCATGAGTAGACCTTAGCATGAAAAGTTATAACCATATGTTTTAAATGCATGTTCTTAGACTGATAGATTTCTTAGTTCTTTTTTAAAAATTTATTTTATTTTTGATCTATCTATAAAACAAACATTTCTATAACAATATAATAAATAAAGATGACTGCACATGAAACTGCAAATTTATTATGTATAACTTGCCATTTCTTTTAAATGCATAAGAAAGTTAAGTCAATTTCTTTTTTATTTCCTTCCCCTCCTCCTAGAGATGGCTACCATTAAACAAAAATTTATTTATGTAGGTATAGATATAGATATAGGTAGATAGATAGATATTCTATGTATATGTATGTATGCAAAATTATTCTATACATACTTCTATTCATCAGTGACATCTTAATTCTCGAGGGGACCTTGGGTACCACCTAGTCCCACATGAGAAAAACTAAGGCCTAGAATTAAATGTGTCTCTGAAATTATATCAGAAAGTGGAAGCAATGAATTTTTCCAAGAATGTATTATAATTCATTGATCTATTATGTATAACATTCATATTTGAATTTGAGTTTGAATGCAGAGATTCGTCAGGTAGTCTACAAGAATATATTAAACAGTTACCATATCCCAGGCATTGCACTAAACAATGAGGATACAAGAAATGAAAAAAAAAAATCCCTACTCTAAAGGAGTTCATTTGGTAGAGACTTGTAAGTTTACTAGCATAGGGAACCCCAATAAGGAAGTAAGGAAACTTCTACCACTACAGATATTTGACATCAGAGTGTCAAATATGGTACCCAAAGACTACATGAGACCAGCAACACTCCCAAGTTTGGCTTGGACCAGATTAAAATGTAATTGGGAAAGATTAAACAAAATGAATAAAAAGGCAATAGGATCAAGTTAATATGTAGTTTTCTAAGTCAATATGTAGACAGCAGGGATCCTTATGTACTGAGCAATCCATATTTTAATTGAGTATTGACACCACTTCTGTAAGTAACTTCTCTGAAACTTGTCTTAGAGAGTTGCACTGAAAGGTCAAGGGACTCACCTAGAATGAAAATGATGTGTCAGAAGGGAGGTTTGAAGCCATGTCCTCCTGATTCTGAGTTTGTCTCCTTGTCCGCTACACGATATTGACTCTTGCGGGTTTATACATGTATGCATTTTTTTGAATGATTGTCTTTCCAAAATAAAATTGGCATTTCTCTTCACCACTATTTATGTAAAGTGAAAAAAAACATGGAAGAATGAATTCCAGTAATTTTAATCAGTTTTAATGCTGTTCATATCTCTCAAAATGAAGCTTATTTTTTGTTTGTTTTTGAAACAGCGGATGAAATGAACGAAAGTCAGACTGCTTTATACAATTAGAGTTTTTCAAATCTTTTTACCAAGGGAAATGAAGAGTTAATAGATCCAAAATAATTTTCATTTAATCAAGCAATTTAAGTAAAACTGGCACAAGGTTGGGTGTGTAAAGAACCTAAGACACTCGTGTAAAGCAATAACTTGGTGAGGAGATTCTTTTCAGAGTAACAGAGGAATATAAATGTAGGTGGCATATATGTGTGGGTGTGTGTGTGTGTGTGTGCGTGTGTTTTCCATGCAGATTATTTATATTTGTGTGGGTCTATTTAGATGGGGTTCACCATGACATGAAAATGTAATTTCTAGAGTTTCCCTCTACCCCTCATTCTCCACAGGAGACTTTAATTCCAAAGAGGAGGATAAACACGAATATAGTTTTAAATAATATTAGCATTTTTTCCTATTACATATGAAGATAGTTTTAAGCATTCATTTTTGTAAATTTTTGAGTTTCAAATTTTTCTTTGTCTTTCCCTTCCCCTCCCTGCTTCCCAAGAAAGAAAGCAATTTAATAGTCATTATACATGTTGTGTTTGTCTTCTGTTTTTGAAGAAGACCATGATATCAGAGAAATGATGACATGACTTGCAGTTGACTTGAATTTGAGTGAGGGAGGGCAGTGCAAGGTCACCAGTCTCACTTCCTCCTGAAGAGCTATCTATGTCCAGGGGCCAGATATTCATCAGAACAACTGGAGATGGCCCAGGATGCAGTAAGAGACCCTGCCCCTATTAGGTTAAGGTCTTTTCAGATTCTCACTTTGAGTGAGGCATTGACTATTTAGTGAATAGGCCTCTTAAAGACATGCGTCAAGGGATAGCCCCTTTAATTAAAATTAAAAAAAAAATCAAACTGGGAGGGGAAGATGCTCAGGGTTGTTGGTTAAAGAAGAAACAGTTACTACTGACTTTCACTCTGGGCCAGGAGGGCCCAAAATAGAGCCATTAAGTTGTGTTTGGGCAGGGACCTATTGTGGTCCAATCTGTGAGCTCCAGAGATACAATCACATTAAAAATATATCCACATTACTCATCTTGTGAAAGTAGAATTAGAACAAAATGGAAGAATCATGAGAAATAAAAATTTTAAAAAGTGAAAATTGTGTGCTTCAATCTGCATTCAGACTCCATAGCTCTTTCTTTGGATGTGGATAGTATTTTCCATCATGAGTCTCTTGGAATAGTCTTGAATCATTGTATTGCAGAGAAGAGCAAAGTCTATCATAGCTGATCATCATACAATTTTTCTGTTTCTGTGTACAATGTTCTCCTGGTTCTGCTCAATTCACTCAGAATCAGTTCACGTGAGTCTTTCCAGGTTTTTCTGAAATCAGCCTGCTTATCATTTCTTACAGATCAATAGTATTGCATTACATTCATATACCACAACTTGTTCAACCATTTCCCAACTGATGTGTATCCCCTCAATTTCCAAATCTTTACTAACACAAAGAGAGCTGCTATTAATATTTTGTACATGTGGGTCCCTTTCCCTCTTTATACTCTCTTTAGAATATAGACCTAGTAGTAGTATTGCCAGATAAAAGGTTATGCACAGTTTTATAGATCTTTGGACATAGTTCTAAATTGCTTTCCAGAATGGTTGGATCAATGTACAACTCCACCAACAATGCATAAGTTTTCCAATTTTTTCACATCTTCTCCATCTTCAACATCTTTTCCTTTTCTGTCATATTAATCAATCTGATAGGTGTGAGGTGGTATCTCTGAGTTGTTTTAATTTGCATTTTTTATTTAAAAACTTTATTGTTAATTGACGAATTAAAACAAGCCTTTTCATAGCATAGTGCAATAAAAAGGATGATTGTACATGAAACTGCAAATCTACTATGCACAACTTGACATTCCTTTAAAATATACAAGAAAACATCATGTAGTTTTTTTCTATTTTTTTCTTGCTCTGCCCTCTCCCTGAAATGTCTACCATTAGATACAAATAGGGACACACACATACACACACACACACACAGATGTATACATATATACATATATATACACACATAGACATACATAGATAGATAGGTGGAGAGAAAGTGTGTGTGTGTGTGTGTGTATGTGTGTGTGTGTAAAAATATTTTATACATACTTTTGTTTTTCAGTTCTTTCTATGGACACATATAGTGTCTTTCATCATTTGACCTTTATAATGAATTGGGGTATTTAAAATAGTCAAAATAACTTGTTTGCTCAAAGACATTCTTAAAACAATATTGCTGTTACAGTATACAATATTCTACTGGCTCTGCTCATTTCACTCTACATTTTGTGCAAATCTTTCCATGTTTTTCAAAAATCACTGAGCTCACCATCACTTATAGCCAAAGAGTATTCCATCACATTCAAAACCACAGCTTGTTCAGCCATTCTCAATTGATGGAGATCCCTGCAACTTTCAGTTCTTTGCCACCACAAACATTTTCAAACATATAGGTTCATTTCCTTTTTCCCTAATTGTTTTTGTAAACATACTTAATAGATGTGTTACTTGGTCAAAGGGTTAAATAAATCTCAGGGCATAACTCAAGATTGTTCTCTAAAATGGTTGGATAATTTTCCAATTCCACAATGAGTTGGTGTCCCAACTTTTCCATTTCCTCTCCAACATTTATCACTTTCCCCTTCAACAATTTTAATCAGGGAGCCAAGATGGTGGCATAGAAGCAAGGAAACTCCATGAAATCCCCCCCCCCCCAACCACCTCAAATACCTATAAAATATGACTCTAAACAAATTTTAGAGCTATAGAACCCACAAAGTGACAGAGAGAAACAAATCTCCCACTGAAGGCAGCCCAGCCGGCCAGCTGTAAGTGTCCATCACAGCACACTAGGAGCTGAACCCAGCCTTGTGTGAGCCCGTGGTTTTAGCCTCAGGTTGGCTCCAACCATCCATGGCTGGAGGATTGGATCACCAGCAGTTGTGGTGGTTTCCAGAATTATCAACCAATAAATGCCAAAGGCAAAGTAAAAGGTCAATGTTGACTTTGGGAAGAGGGGGACCAAGAGTGTGGTCCAGCTTCCACTCCCAGAAGGGAGAAGCAACTCAGGCATGGTGGCCTTGCAGCCGCCTTGATGTGCCTGCTTCAGAGCTCCTGGCCTGCAGATTGTAGGGGGACCAAGCAACCATTCTCAGGGGTAATCACTCTTTCTTTAACCTGTTTGGATCTGCATCACTGTCTTAGGTGGAGGTCCTCGGATATGTGACCAGGTGCCAGAGCCTGTGGAGGCCTTAGAGATGACACAACTAATAGCTCCAGCAGTTGTGAAAATTCCAGCAATTTGGGACAAAGCTCTCCTCTCTGGAAGCAGAATTCTACTGTGACAAAAAGCTCAAAAGTCAAGTAATTGAGTGGCAACATGAGCAAGCAAAGGAAGCAAAGCAAGCACAGCAATCCAACTTTAGATTCCTTTTTTGGGGACAAAAAGGATCAAAGCATGAAACAGCAAGTAGACAATGAAGTCAGAATTCCTTCAACAAAAGCTTCCAAGAATAATGTGAACTGATTACAGGCCATGGAAAAGCTTAAGAAGGGATTTGAAAACCAAGTAAGAGAAGTGGAGAAAAAAATCAGGAAGAGAAATGAGAATGATGAAAGAAAATCATGAAAAGAGAGTCAACATCCTGATTAAAGAAAATGACAACTTAAAAAATAGGCTAACTCAAATGGCAAAAGAGGCTCAAAAACCCATGAGGAGAAGAATGCCTTAAAAAGCCGAATTTGCAAGATGGTAAAAGAATCTCAAAAGCTCACTGAGGAGAATAATTCCTTCAAAATCATATTGGAGCGAATGGCAGGTAATGACTCTATGAGAAATCAAGATACTATTAAACAGATCCAAAGAAATGAAAAAATGGAAGGCAACATGAAATATATCATTGGAAAAACACTGACCTGGAAAATAGATCCAGGAGAGACAATTTAAAAATTATTGGACTACCTGAAAGCCATGATCAAAAAAAGAACCTAGAAATCATCCTTCAAGAAATTCTCAAGGATAATTGCCCTGATGTTTTAGAATGAGAGGACAAAATAGAGGATGAAAGAATTCACCAATCATTTCTTGAAAAAGATTCCCATAAGAAAACTCCTAGGAATACTATAGCCAGGTTCCAGAGTTCCCAGATCAAGGAGAAAATACTTCAAGCAGTCAGGAAGAAATAATTTGAGTATTGTGAAAACAATCAGGATAACACAGCATCTAGCAGCTTCTACACTGAAGGATTGAAGGGCTTGGAATATTATATTGCAGAGACCAAAGGAGCTGGGATTAAAACCAAGAATCACCTACCCAGCAAAACTGAGTATAATGTTTCAGGGTAAAATATGGTCATTCAATGAAATAGAGGACTTTCAAGCTTTCTTGATGAAAAGACCAGAGTTGAGTAGAAAATTTGACATTCAGATACAAGAAGCAAGAGAAGCATGACAAGATAAACAGAGAAAAGAAATAATAAGGAACTTATCAAAGTTGAACTATTTACACATCTACATGGAAAAACAATAATTGTAACTTATGAAACTTTTCTCAGTATGAGGATAGGTGAAGGGAAATTTACCCTTTGAAAATCATACTTTATAATTTTAAAATTTCCTTTCATCTTAGATCTCTTCCTCTTGTGTTTCTTCCATATTCTGACCCCATTCTTGCCATCTCATCAAGTAATGGATGTCCTTTCTCTCATGGGTCGCAATACATTTGCTCAAGAAGAAAAGGAGTAATAATCCTTGCTTCTCATTTTCACTTCTGTACCCTCCCTTTGCTTCTATTAACAATGCTATCAATAACTCTTTTGCAAGTCTAGTTATTTCCTGGGTCTATTTTTCCATGGAGCATTCTTTTTATTTTCCTTTTTGGTGTGAACTTGGCCAATATCAATAAACATTAACACTTCAACGTATGAAAAAATAGTTTTGTTTCAAACAAAAAATGTAAATTTTTATTTTGAACAATTTTAGTTATGTTAAATAACTCCTTTATCAGAGTTCTTAAATCTCTCAAAATCGTTTTCTTTCACAACAGATAGTTGTTGTATAAATTTTTCTCCTAACTTTGTTCACTTCACTATTCTTCAGTTAACATAAGTCTTCCCAGCTTTCTCTTTATCTGCCCCTGGGACACTCAACTCAATTGCCCTTTGAATGGCAGAGGACAGCATCAATTACCTTTCAGGTACTGGTGAAAAAGGGAGATTATAATTTATAATGTAATTCTTTCTTTCTTTGTTCCTTCCTTCCTTCCTTCCTTCCTTCCTTCCTTCCTTCCTTCTTTCCTTCCTTCCTTTCTTCCTTCCTTCCTCTTTACTTTCCTCCATCCCTTCCTTTCTATAAATATTAACTGATTTTTTCCCTCAGTGTATAGAAACTAAGATGGGGGCTTATTTTCCATTAGTAGCTACTATATACACACATACATACATAAATGTGATTGATTTCTATATTTCTACATGCCATTTCAGAAGCACATTTATTGAATAAAACAAATTATATTTGTATTATGAATGAAATAAAAGATATTTCTTCATTATCAAGTGAGAGAATGGGAAAGATTATTCTTTACTGAATGGAAAAAAATGTATATGTACTTCCCCTGTAGCAATTCCTTATTCAAAACTGAGAGTCTCATTCCTCTTTATTGGTTTCTTTACCAGGTAAAATTTTGGTTGATAAAAGTAGAAAACATCTTTACAGAGAAATGCACAGGGGGTTAAGGAGGTTCCAGTAGACATTGCATACACTTAGAAATTAGGAAAAGTCAGGGAATTACAGTCAATGAACACAAAGTCAGTGAAAACAAATTTAGAATATTTTAATATCTTAAATATAAGTAGATCATCATAAGGTAAAGGTCTGTTTTGCAAATGAAAACTGGTACCTGGATTTTGGGCCAAAGATAGAAGATTAATTTATAAATTAAAAATCATTATGTATAACATTTTCCAGTTTTTAGAATTACATTTATGGCATTTTTAAAAGGAAAGAATATTTTCCATTGGTACTTCATCTTTATATTGTCATTGCTGATAACAGTAATAATAGTAGTGAAAATTGCCTGTATTAATATAATATTTGATGATTCCCAAGGAGTCCATATGAATTGGGCAATCTTTTTACAATCTTTACACTTGTCATGTAATGTAGATAGTACAGATTATTGTGGCATGGTGGGAAAATTGCCAGAGGCAAGAAAAACTTGAATTCAAATACTCCCTTAGACACTCATTAGCTACATGCCTATGGACAAGTCACTTAAACTGTCTGAATCTCAGTCCTCTCACCTGCAAAACAAATCCTTGTAATAATATGATTTACCAATATGATATGATATGACATAATAAATATACTAATAGCCTCTATCTCAGAGGGTGGCTGTGAGGTTCAAACTGGGAAGATAGAGAAGAACAAAATGCAAGAAAAGGATTTTGAGTGAGAGGTCAAAGAGTTAGAAAGAGGACAATGTCACAAAAGTTTTTTTTTTTAAAGTTTCATGAAGGAAGAAGTATCTAATGCTTCACAGAAGTTGAAAAGGATGGGGACTATGAGGAGAAAAGCCATTGATTTGATGATTTGGAAGTCACTGAGAATTTAGGTGAGCATCTTCAGTAGAATTGGCTGGATTGAGGCCAAATAGTGAGAAAGCCCTCCACCCAGGCATTTTGCCATCTACCCTTTCCTTTCTTTACCTTACAAAAAGTCTATAGACCAGACCTCCAGAAATAATGAATTATCCTTCTATGGAGGAAAGTTAATCTGTGCAGCTTTAGAATTCTTCCCTGGAACTGAGTTTTATTGTTAGGTTACTATTATTTCAACTATCCTACTACATTGAGCAGGCTTCAGACCATGCCTTACACTCCATCCAGAAATCCACATTTAACCATCTTTTCTGATACCATGTGGAAACCCCTAACCACATTGCTTTTCTCCCCTTGCTCTGAGAGAGTAATGAAATCTATACTATTATTGCTTCTAGAAGAGTAAAGACAATCAATTGCTGTATGTTTCTACTTGCCATCCCTATGATTTACCAGACTAAAAATCCTTTACCTGGCAACCATTATCTTATATGCATTGTGTCACACTATTAAAATAAAAACTCCTTGAGATCAATAATTGTATAATTTTGTATTTATATCACCAGTCCCAACAAATCCATCATTCATACAATGTGCTCAATGACCTTTTTTTCATTCATTTGAATTGAGCAAATTTTTGTATTTTTTATTAGTGAAATTCAAGTCATTGCCTATATTAGGATTTTGTATTTTTAAAGTTAATTTATTTATTTTTGTTTTTCAACATACACTTCCATAAGTTTTAAATTTTCTCCCTCTCCCTCTCCTTCTCTCTCCCCAAGATGACGT
The DNA here is from genome assembly GCA_028627135.1 of Pseudochirops cupreus. NCBI lineage: Eukaryota > Metazoa > Chordata > Mammalia > Diprotodontia > Pseudocheiridae > Pseudochirops > Pseudochirops cupreus. Next base: position 9,572 of record JAQQSU010018419.1, read on the forward strand.
GCAATCTGATATACGCTCTTCATATACATTCCTATTAAATGTATCACATTACTCACATTCTATAGAAGAATTAAAATGAATAGGAGGAACTATGAGAAAGAAAAAAAAACAAAACAAAAGAAAATAGTCTGCTTCACTCTGCATTCAGACTCCTTAGTTCTTTCTCTGGATGTGGATGGAATTTTCCATTGTGAGTCCTTTGGAATTGTTTTAGGTCCTTGCATTGCTGAGAAGGGCTAAGTCTATGAAAGTCAGTCATTGCACACTGTGGCTGCTACTGTGTATGTACAATGTTCTGGTTCTGCTCACTCCACTCACCATCAGTTCATATAAGTCTTTATAAGTTTTTCTGAAGTTTGCCTGTTCATCATTTCTTATAGCCCAATAACATTACGTTCATATACCACAACTTGTTCAGCCATTCCCCAATTGATGGGTGTCCCCTCAATTTCCATTTGTTGGCCATCATGAAAAGAGATATGATAAATATTTTTATACATTGCTGCCCACACCAAAGGTGGGCAGGCTGAACATGAGAGTGTGGGAATGATGAGACATGAGCCAGGTGGGAAGCTGTCTTGGCAGTCTATTTATCTGAGGGTAATGGTTTATATACTAATAGCAAAAGTGATTACATCTGGTATTCTACCTCCTACTACTTTATTCCACTGTGTGCAGTTAGATCACTTCTCCTTAATCACTTCTTGGTAATCACTTGTCTGTAATCAAGCCCTGTTCCCTTGCTAATCAAGGAAAGATGGTCAGCCAATCAGCCTGAGCAACAATGAGCCCTCACAAGGAGTGGGGCCTAGGGAAATCCTGACTCAGACTCTACCCATGACTGAACTGGCTCAGTACTGGTTCTCTATAGTACATGTGGGTCCTTTTCCCATTTTTATTATCTCTTTGG
>JAQQSU010001842.1:0-14860 GCA_028627135.1 Pseudochirops cupreus
GTGGTGCACCCCCAGCGGCTGATGACGTCAAACACCCTTACAAACCTGTGGGTTATGTTCAATTTAAATACATCCTGCATATCAGATATTTACATTATGATTCATAACTGTAGCAAAATTACAATTATGAAGTAGCAACGAAAATAATTTTATGGTAGGGGGTCACCACAACATGAGGAACTATATTAAAGGGTCACGGCATTAGGAAGGTTGAGAACCACTGGTATAGATAGATATAGATCATGTAAGTGGAGGTGATCTCAGAGGGAAGGTATATGTGTGTGTGTGTGTGTGTGTGTGTATTGTGTGTATCTATAGTAAATATGGCATTCATATAGTACACATATATACATATAGATGAATCTAGATAGTGTAGATGGGGGTGATCTCAGAGGGAAGGTATATGTATATATAGTGTCTATATATGTGTGTATATATTTGCACATACACACAGTGTGTAAATGGGAGATCTCAGAGGGAAGACATTTATATACACAAACACATCTACATATTATGCATATATATTTATGGTGTATATATACATGTACATTTACACACATACATACACACACATATAGGAGATCACCTCCCATTTACGCTGTCTGTAGCTTTTATGTATTGCTATACTATGTGTCTACATGTAAACATAGAGTGTGTATATATGTAGACTATGTATGTATACACATGTATATATGTTTATGTGTATATATGTATATTTATATATACAAACATAGTGTAAATGGGAGGTGATCTTCTCGTAGGGAAGGAGCTAATGGTGGGAGCCTTGAAGAGCCTTTTACAGATGGTGGGATTGAGCCCAGTCTTGAAGGAAGCTAGGACCCTGAGGCAGGAGAGGGGAGCCCCTGCTCACCTTCCTGTGGAGTAGGAAGAGGGGTGAATCTGAAGTTAGAAGTCTTGAGTTCAGATCCAGGCTCTGCCACTGGGTGACTTTGGGCAATTTACTTAAGTTTCCTCATTTATAAAATAAAGGTGGGCTCTTTCTAGCTCTAGAGAGAATGATGTATTTGTTAAGTGTTTACTGTGTAAGCCCAGTGATTGGAACATTGGACCTAGAGTCAGGAAGATTTGAGTTCAAATTTGGCCTTAGCTACTTACTGGCTGTGTGACCCTGAGTAAGTCACTTAACTCTGCCTCAGTTTCCTCATCTATCAAATGAGCTGGAGAAGGAAATGGCAAACCACTGCAGTATCTTAGCCAAGAAAATCCCAAATGGAATCCTGAAGAGTTGGGCACCCGAATAAACAACAAGATGCAATATAAACAAATGAGACAGTGCCTGATTTCAAGGAGATAACATTCTAATGAAGGAAGACAGCACAGGAAAGAGGGAAGTGGTGGGGGTGAGGGTACGAGTGCTAGGGAGGTCGATGTGACCTGAGCAGGACAAGGCTCCTGGCAGGGTCCAGAAGTGAAGAGTGTGTGGCTCTGACCTCTTAGGAAGTATGGGCCAGACTAGGGATCTCAGGATTTTGGGGTATCTCCAGGGTGAGGAGGCTGCTTGAGGGAGTGAGTAAACTCTCTCTCTGTGATCCTGGGGAGGATTATTATTGGGCTTTGTGTGTATATACAAATACGGCCTTTAACGATGTACCTGGTTCTCTGGGTGTGTTTATACCGGTTGTCATGGACTAAGAATTCCTTATGAAGTGGTCAGCTGACCGGGTGATGAGGCGCTCAATGTCTAGCGAGATTGGCCTTTGCAAAGCAGACGCTGGCCGTTGTCAGACCTGTTGTGAAGGCTTTCCAGCTTAAGAGAGCCTGCCAGAGCTTTCCCGGGGATTGCCTTCTGGAACTCGGAATCTTTTCCATGCCTCTAATAAGGCCCTAGAAGGAACCCTATCGATGGTTTACATATCCACATACCTCTGAAGAACAGATTTGTGTGCTTTGAATAGAAAAGAAATACTCTTCTTCCTAAAGTGATTTAAACAGAATTAACCTCTTTGGGGCGTGACTTTCTGTAAAATGAAGGGATTGGGCTCTGAGGCCGGTTCTGCTCCTATTAACTCTTCCTTCTACAGAACACTCCATCTTCTCTTTCTGCCTAGAGCAGCATGGTGCTATGAGATGCTGTGAGGTCCTGTGAGGTGCTGTGTTGGACCAGGAGTCAGGAAGAGCTGAGTTCAAATACAGCCTCAGACACTGGCTGTGTGACCCTGGTGAAACTACTTTATCTCTTTTTGCCTCAGTTTCCCTAACTGCAAAACAGAGATAATAATAGCACTTACCTCCCAGGGTTATCATGAGAATTAAATTAGATAATATTTGTGAAACACTTTGTGAATTGTAAATAGGTATATGAATTCTAGCTTTTTACTATTATCAAAGCTTTTCCATGGATGTTATCATTTAGTAGGTTTTCAGTCATGTCTGACTCTTCATAATTTTGGGATTTTCTTTCCCTCTGAGGTATTTGTTTTTCAGTTATTTTCAGCCATGTCTCACTCTGTGACCCCATTTGGGGTTTTCTTGGCAAAGATACTGGAGGGGTTTGCCATTTCCTTCTCCAGCTCATTTTACAGATGGGGAAACTGAGATAAACAGGGTGAAGTGACTTGTCCACTGCACCACCTTGCTGCCTTTTCATCAATAGATATTTTTATTTCTTTGCTTAAAAATGTACCTTTTCTTTCTAAAAAAAAGCTTTATTATGAAATCATTAACCACCAACAGATGCAAATATTTAAATACGTGTTTGCACCAAGTGCTAAAGTTGTCCATAAACTCCCATAAAATCCTGGGCAAAGCAGAGTTGGCAAAACCAATTAACGGGCAGCAGGCAACAAAGGTTATCGTCCTTTCCAAGTCTCTGTCAAGTTGCAAGGCTTTGACCTTTGATTTCCTTGTATTTTTTTATAATCAGGTTATATATAATTTTGTCACCTCTATGGATCTTTTTGTGTTCCCTCGTATATTTCATACTCGCCATCTTTTATGGTGCCATTATATTCCAGTGTGTTGGTGTGCCATAATTTATTCAGCCATTCTCTAGTTGTGGGACATCATGATTCCAGTTTTCTACAGTTACAGATAAATTGACTTTGAATATCTTTATGCAGCTGGATTCTTGTTTCTTTCTTTTTTTTTTTTTATCATATCTTTAGGCTACTGTCCAAGTACAGATTTTTTTTCTTTCCATTGTTCTCTGAGACCAGGAGTTGTAGAGCAGGTTCCTGATGGGCATCTGTAGAGGAAGTCTCACCCTGAGGCTTAGGAGATCATGGCTCTTGTTCAAGATTGAAAATCATCGCAGCAATGGAGTCAGTGGGTCAAAAGATAACAATTTTTTGTGTGTGTGTGTTACTTTCTTAATTATTTCCAGTTGAACCTGTGATTCAGGTGAACCTGTGATGTAAACCTGGGATTTAGAGCTGAAAGGAGCTTCAGGGGTCATCTGGTTCATCTCCCCTTCCTCCTTTAATTTAAAAATAAGGAAGCTGAAGCCCAGAGAGGTTGTGACTTTGTCAAAATCACACACAGTGGTAAGTGTCAGAAGTGAGATTCACCCCAAAGTCTCTGACTCTAAGTACATCCTTCTTCCTGTACTACCACATTGTACTCTTCCTCCCATGTTCTTCTGAGAACAGCAGCTCAAAGGTCAGTGAAATTTTGGTGCCTTCTGCTTGCTGTAGGGAAATAGAAGAAGGCCTTAGTTTGTGTTTTGTTTTTACAGACATACCTGTCCCATTCTAGCTATTTCCCATAAGTCCAGGACAGCAAGGAAATCTGTTAATTGTGAAAGTTTGCTAATTTAAAGTAGATTTATGATATAGCAGCTGGATTTTTTATAGTTACATTGAGGCTTGCATAGGCTATTTAAATACTATATTCGTGCCCATTTTTTATAAGAATTAGAGCACAGTGTCGCTGTTTTAATTTTAGAAGTTAATAATGTATGTCTTCTACTAAAATTCCTCTGATACCTCATCTTGGTGATGGTGGAGGTGACCTTGGGTTTTCCAAGGCAAGAATGTGGGCCCTGGTAGGTCCTCCCCAAGTGGGGAAGTGTAGGGAATATAATCCCTGGGATGGACTGCAGTCAGGTCTTTTGTCTGAGGCCTGACCTACCTCTATCCCTGAACTTTACTTACCTGGAGTGACCTTCTTCATTCCTTTTACTGGAGAATCCTTAGCTTCCTTCAAGGCTCAGCCCAGGTGTTCTTTCCTATGAAAAACTCTTCTTTGCCCTCTGGCTCCATCTGTTGCTTTGTGCTCTCTCTCTCCCTGAATTCTATCTACCATATTGACTTATTTTCATATATATGTCATATACTCCCTAGTAAAATGCGGCCTTTTTGAAGGCTGTTGCATTTTTGTTTTAGTATCTCCAGCACCTAGCTCTGTGGCTGGGTTTTATTAAATTAAATATATTTTATTATGTATTTGTTGGAGTCACTGGGAGGCTGGCTGCCAATAAAAGAATTTTTTTTTTCCTGTCATAACTTAATAGCCTAATGAATAGAGAGGGGGTGGGGTTGATTGAGCATGTGCCCTACAGCAGTGGAATCCAAGATTCTGGAAGCAGACTTTCTGTCTCGGGATCAACAGTATTTGTGATGTCTTCAACTCACCATCACTGATCTAATTTACAGGGCGTGGTGGTGGTGGTGGTGGTGGTGGTGGTGGTGGTGGTGGTGGTGGTGGTGGTAGTGGTAGTAGTAGTAGTTGTTGTTGAAGTAGTATCTACTCACATGAAGAGTTTAAATTGCAAACCCATTGCAGCAGCGGTTCTGTCAACAGAGTATGGTTTTTAGTAAGGTCTGATGTGTGACCCAGGGAGCAGCATTTTAACTCTACCAGTTTCTTTATCTATAAAAATGAGGACATAGAGTTGATCTTACATCTCCTGTGCCAACTTGAAATCTGCAGACTAACCTGTGACTATGAGCCATAGTACTGCATGATTTTTTTTTAAAAGGCAGAACTCTCAGAGATTTTCACTGTGGGTGAAAACTCCTGTAGTGGGTATAACAAAACAAAGAGTCATTGGACAGGTTGAGAATTGTAGGGTCCATAATGGTAACAGTTTGTCACCCCATTCCTCTGTCCTACCTTCTGCTTCCCAAAACATACCTATTCATATGATTGGATTTAAAAAACACAAACCTTGTGTTTGTGTAACACAATTTCTTAACTGTCTCTTGTGTAATACTGTGCAGTGACCTTTCCTTGACTGACTGACTTATAACTAATACATGATAATACTTTGGAAGGGAGGGTGAGGAGCTCCATACTATCTTATATAAAAATCCTGAAGAGAAATGAGAAACACAAGACAAAGCGGAGTCCTTCTCTTAATGGCCAAATCTAATGGCCTTTCCCTAGTCCTCCTCTTCCATCTCTTACAGCTTTTGACATTGTCTGTCATCTGGATGCACTTTCTCTTCTAGGCTTTCATGAAGTTGCTCTCCCTTGGATCTTCTCCTATCTGCTGGACCATTCCTTCTCAGTATCCTTTGCAGGATATTCATCCATCCAGGTCAAGCCTACTAGCCAATGTCTGTTCTGGACCCTACCAGGGGTTCTTAACCTGGATCTGTGAACTTGGTTATGATATTTTGATAACTTCTTGTTGTTCTGTCATTTCAGTCATATCTGACTCTTTGTGACCCCATTTGGGGTTTTCTTGGCAGAGATACTGGAGTGGTTTGCCATTTCCTTCTCTAGCTCATTTTACAGATGAGGAAACTGAAACAAACAGGGTAAAGTTGAAGAGGTTTACCCACTAAGAGGGTTAGGGTTGCCTGAGACCCCAAAATACCAACATGCCGGGTCCTACCGAAAGAATTCAACTCAAGTCTTCTCAGCCAAAGAAAAGCAAAGTTTATTATAAGTTTGCCTGTATTGGACACAGAGCAAGTCTGTGCTAGAAAACTCTATGGCACTCTCACACAGCAAATCTGTGCTGGGGCCCTCTGTGGCGCTGTCACACCTCATGGAGGGAAGATGGGATCTTATCTATAGATGATCTAGAGGTGGAGTTTGGGGAGGGTCTTCAGGAGGAGTTAATGAGGTCAATGCAGGAGTGGATTGATATTTTCATAGGCTCAAGGGTGGGAAGCAGATGGACAATGGAGGGCCAGGCTAGTAACAGAGGTTTGGGCCCAGCCACAGTGAAATACTTGTGGCCTCTGCAAATGCCTCATCAAGAGGAAAGATTCAATCAGACTTCAAGGGGTTTCCCAGAGCCTGTACCTCAAAGATTCAAGAAGAGCAAAGGGGGGGGTCCCAGAGCCTGCACCTCATCAGAATTACTTGTCCAGGATCACACAGCTAGTAAGTGCCTGAGGCCAGATTTGAACTCATGAAGAAGTCTTCCTGATTCCAGGTCTGGCACTCTATGCACTGCCCATTTAGATGACTCTTCAAAATAATTGGCTTCTTTTATAATCCTATATATTTCATTTTATGCATTTAAAAAATGGTATTCTGAGACAAGGTCCCTAATCTTCACTAGACTTCCAAAGAAGAAGGTTAAGAAGCCCTTCTCTGTACTGTGGTGCTCTCCTCAGCTCCCGTTGATTCAATTAGTATCTCTGCAGAGATGAAATCTCAGATCTATATATCCAGTCCTAATCACTTTCCTGAGCACCAGTCCTCCCATAGATGTCTCAAACTGAACATGTCCAAAACAGAACTCATTACCTTTCCCCACCAAACTTTTCCCTCTTTCCAGCTTTCATTTTTCCTCTTACTATCAAGGTCAGTTACCCAAGCACGTAACCTGGGTATCATGGTTAATTCCTTCCTAATGCTCACCCCATATATCCAAACTGTGGTCAGGCCTTGTCGTTTTTCTCTTTGGTAACCTCTCTCATATACTTCACATATGAAGTAGAAAATCATGTCTTCATATATGATGGTTACCATCAGAACCTCTCTCATAACCTTTCTCTTCATTCTTGCAGCATCCGCTCTCGTATAGGTTCTTATTGCCTCATGTCTGGACTATCGCAATCACCTTCTGTTCTTCCTTGCCTTATGCTTCCCCATTCCAACATAATCCACTCAGTTGCTAAAGTGATTTTCTTGTTTTTTTGTTTGTTTGTTTGGAGGCAATAAAGTTAAGTGATTTGCCCAAGGTCACCAGCTAGTAAGTATCTGAAGCTGAATTTGAACTCAGGTCCTCTTCACTCTATCCAGTGTTCCATCTAGTTGTCCCCAAGGTGACTTTATTAAAGTGAGGGTCTGACCCCATCACTCACCTACTCAGTGAATTCCACTATTACCTCCAGGATCAAGTATGAAATATTCTATTTGCCATTAAAAACCCTTCACAGCTGGGCCTCTTCCTTCATTTCCAGTCTTCTTGCATTTTCACAAGCTCTATGATTTCAGTTATAATGACCTCTTTGCTCTTTCTGCCCTCTTATAGCCATCACTGGGCTATAAAGGATGCCAGAGTTCAAAATGTCATGGCCAAGGTCCACATTCCCTGACCCTCTACCTTTTATCTTCCTCTTCCATAACTGATGCAGTTTGGGTACAGGGCGGTGTCTGCCTGGAATGAATTTATGCACTCAAACCATCTTCCAGTCATTGGCAAAGTTTATTGTAACGCCTATAGGAGCAGACATGGTTCCTAGTGAACCTGCAACTTAATGGGAGTCATACTTATGCTTATATAAAAAAAGGATTGTGAAAGGAATCTGGATGGGTTTAAGGAATGCTAAGTAGTCTGGGGTGGACCAAGTGAGACAGTGAAAGGAATATCCAGTAAACTAATTAGGTGATCTAGGTGGGCTGGGGTGGGCTAGTTGCCTTGGGCAGAAGTAGCAGTGATCTGAAAAAATTCAGGGAAAGGGTTACTTTTAAAATACATGATCTTTTCCTTTTAGGGGTCCAGGTCCCATCACCCCATCATAACCACCAGAGAGACTGTCACCTGTCCCAGTAGGGCTACATAGTCCCTCGCTATTATCACCCTTAGGTCTCAGAGTCTCTAGGAACTAGAGCTTTGCTGCTGTGAACCCCAGCAGAACCTCTGCACCCAATCAAAAGTCCAAACTGGGTGACCTCACCATGTGACAGGCTCATGTGTAGTCAGTGGGGAAATGGAGGCCAACATGTAAGCCTTTAAGTTATTTCCTAGTTGATCCTGGACAAAATGTCCTTAGTAGTCACAAGACAAAAGATATAAACAGCGAGTTTTCTTTCGTGAAATGACTAATATGGAAATGTTTTACATGATTGCACATGTATAACCTATTTGATTGCTTACTATCTCAGGGAAGGAGGATTTGAATTTGGAATGTTAAAATAGAGTAACAAGCAGAACCAGGAAAAGAGTATACACAATGACATCAGCAGCATAAAAAGAAAGAAATTTGCAACTCAAAACTAAAAGAAAAACCCTGATAAGTGTTAAAAATTGTTTTTACATGTAACTGGGGAAAAGTAAAATACTATTTTAAAAAGATATGAACAGATAGCTCTTTTTTTTTTGGAGAGGCAGTTGGGATTAAATGACTTGCCCAGCGTCACACAGCTAGGAAGGCAAATAACTCTTAAAAGATGAGTTGCAAACTTTGAAAACACATATGAAAGATTTTTCTGAATGAATGAATTTGCATTTATTAAATACTTAACAATCTGTGTGCAAAGCACCAATAGTAAGAAACCTGCAAACCAAAATAACTCCAGTTTGACCTCATACTCAGAAAATTGGAAAAGATGAAAAAAAGATGGATATGGGTTGGATAATTTACAGGAAGATAAGAAAATTAATATACTCTTGGTGTAACTGTGAATTGGCATTATTATTCTAGAAAGCAATTTCAAAGTATCCTTAAAAGTTGACTATGAGGTCCGTACTTTTTGACCCAGGTAGTCTATTGCTAGACCTACATTCCACGGAGGGCATTGACTGAAAGTAAGGTTCTATATACACCCAGGAATTTATGGACACATTTTTTTTTGTGGTAGCAAAAGACTGAAAACAAAATACTCAGGTTAGGAAATGGCCAAAGAAATGGTGATACTTGAATATAATGGACTATTACTGTAACAAAGTATATTACTGTAACAATATATGAGAGGAATTAGAGAAACATAGAAAGCCTTTTATGAACTTACTTAGAGGAACATAAACAGAACCAGAAAAAGAATATACACAATGACTTCAGCTGCATAAAAGAACAATAAAAACAAAATTAAGTGCTATGTAATTCTAATGACCAAATTTGGCCTTGGAGAAGAGAAAAGAAAATGCATCTAATTCATTTTATTACAGAGGTAGAAGACTATGGGTTTGAGCTCCTGCATATGCTGTAGAATGAGGTTGATGTATTGGTTGATTTTACGGGACTCTTATTTTTCAAACCTTTGTAATAAGATGAGGGTCAGTGGGTTGGGGGTAAGAGGAAGGAATGTATTTGAAACTGAATATGATGTAAAAACCAAAGTCATCAATAACACTTGAAAAAAGAATGAGAAATGGATGAAAGCAGTTCCCCCAATGATCAAGGCTCTCTCAGGGGCATGCACTGTGGGAAATCATGTCTTCTTCCTTTTTTTTTTTTTAAATAGATTTGGGCCAGTCTTCCTTGTTACTGTCCTGTGCTTGATTTCCAAGACAGAAAATACTTTCTTATCAGATTGTAATGTGGTGATGGAGTTTAGCATTGCAGGGGAATTTGCAAATTATTTCAGCCCTCTCATTTTACAGATGAAGACACTGAGAACCCCAGAAAATCTAATTGACTTTCTAGAGGTCACACAAACAGACACAGAACCAGAATTTGAGCTCAGGGCTTCTGGCTCCAAATCCATGCCTCCTTATGAGTGACACAGAGGTTTTAATTATATATCTAGCAGTGTCTGGGATCTACCAGGTTATAACCTGGGAGATATTTCTGTAGAGTCTACCTCTCAACTTTCTATAGCAACAGTTTACTTGAATTTGCAAGGAGATGTCACTCTAGGCTACCTTTTGGGTGAAAGTTGGAGGAAGTCACTGCAGTTTTCCTTTGGAGTTTTCTAGCCTTTTGCAAGGTAGGGGGAGGGGAGACATTGAATCTATTTATAGGCTGTTATAAATTTGCTGCAAGGAACTATGGAGAGCAGAGAACTCTTACATAATAGACCACTGGCTTTCCTTCTGCACGTCTTCCCTAACCAGCTTGCCCTCTGGACAGTAGCAGTCACATGTTTTGGAGAGTTTCCAATTAAATGAGATAATATATGTAAAGCACTTTGGGAACCTTAAAATGCCTTCTATAGGTTATCCATTGATAATGATGACAACAGCAAAGGTTGTGGCAGGATTATTTTCAGAAACAATTATCATATGTTGCACCATGTAATTGATGAGAAACAAGTTTAAGTGGATCAGTTTTATTAAGACCCCCCCCTTCCATCTTTTGTCTTGCCCCTTTTGTATGTACTTGTATACCTTCGTGACAGATATTTATGACAACAAAGGTTGATCAAGTTATTTTGGGCAATTCTTTGTCTTTCTGGCTCATAATCTCCATTTAGGACATTTGAGAAAATTGGTGCATAGTGTTCTCCGGTTCCCTTTTTCCAATTTCAAGCATGTTATTCACCATATTGGAGGAGGAGGAGGAAAGAGAAAGGGGAAGAAGAGGTAGGAGGAGGAGGACAAGGAGGAGGAATTTTTTTTAATCCGAAGATTAGATCAGAGACTCAACAGTGACTATCCATCCCTCTCCCAAGGCTGTGTTAATTTCAAGTCTTGATATGCAGGTTCTCTTCCCTGTAGAGCCCCCTGCTGCTCTCAGCCGGTATTGCCAAGCTTGCCTCTCCTTCATGGGACTACCCCTCCTTCAGTTCCTTGTAGCAGGGGCTCCAGAGTGGTCTTTCACTTGGTCCTTGGTTCTTGGGTTAGACAAGGCAAAGAATCCCCCCGCCTAAACAAAACAAAACAACCTTGTGCTGAGTCCCAAACTGCTGTGCTGTTGGAGGCAGCCTTTGTTTCCACAAAGGGGAAAACCTATGACTTTCCGGATCTATTTATTTGTATGAACTCTTCCCATTTGGAATGTAAGCTTCCTGAAGACAGAAACTGTTGTCTTTCTTTGTATCTCCAGTGCTTAAGCTTAGGGCCTGGTGCACAGTTAGTACTTATATATGGTTACTGGATGATTGAGTCATAGCTCTGGGGGTGTTTTAGCACCAGGGACTGACCTTTACTGAAGCTGGTTCCTTTGCTATCTTTCAGGCCAGCCTCTGGCCTTACATGAGCTAAGATAGGGAAGCCCTTGAACCCAAGGGTTCTTAAGCATTGTCATAGACCCTTTTGGCAGTCAGGTCAACCCAGGGGCCTCTTCCCAGAATGATTATTTTAAATAAAATTCATAACACCACAAAAGAAACCAATTATATTGAAATAGCTGCTAAAATATGTTTAAAAATCCAACAATTTCGTTATAGACCCCAGGTTAAGAATATCTATTCAAACTTTAAGAAAGGGACAGCTAGGTGGCACAGTGGACAGAGTGCCTGGCCTGGAGTCAAGAAGACTCATCTTCCTGAGTTCAAATCTGACTTCAGACACTTACCACCTGTATGACCCTGGGTAAGTCACTTTACCTTATCTGCTTCAGTTTCCTCATCAGAATGAGTTAGAGAAGGAAATAGCAAGCCATTCCAGGAGCTTTGCTAAGAAAACCCCAAATGAGGTCTTGAAGAGTAGTTGGACGTGACTGAAAAGCGATTGAATAACAAAAAGCCTTCAAGAAAGTTATGTTTTTAATTCTCTGTTTAGCTATAGGTTCATATAGGACCGTAGATTCCAAGGTCCTCAAGATCAGCCTCTGCATTTTACAGATGAGGGAGCTGAAGCCCAGAAGAGTGAAGTCATTTGCTCCAAGTCACACAGGAGCCAGAACTGGGATTTGAATCCAGCTGAATCTATGTGAGTGTAAATCATGTGCTGGTGTTGGGGGCCCACCCTTCCAGCCTTGGGGATTGGGGGAAAAGGATGGAAGAACTGACTGAAACACTGTAAAATGGTGTTCTCATTACTGCCCCAAGTCATAGTCAGAGAAGGGATGGCGGCCACTCTTGGCTTCCCCTTGGCTTCTCTTGGCAGCCAGACAGGGCAGTGGGAGAGAGTCAGGAAGACCTGGGTTCTGATCCTTCCTCAGATAGTTACTAGCTGTGTGACCCTGGGCAAGCCATTTAACCTGTTTGCCTCAGTTTCCTCAACTGTAAAAGCAGGCACTACCTTGTATGGTTGTTGTAAGGATCAAATGAGACAATATTTGGAGTGCTTAATGCTGTGCCGGGTGCACAGTAGGTGCTGTTATGAGTATTCATTCCCTTCTCTCTCTGACATCTCCGTCCTCATCTCTCTCTTCCTGCTGACTTCCTTTAAGTCCCAGCTAAAGTTCCGCTTTCTTCAGGAAGCCTTTCCTGACCTCCGTTACCCCCCTTTTATTTTAGTGCTGTTGATTATTCGTTAGACTGTGACCTCCTTGAGAGCAGGGACTGGCTTTTGCCTTTTTTTTTTGTCTTTTTGGAGTGGGGAGGGCAGGGCAATTGGAGTTAAGTGACTTGCCTAAGGTCACACAGCCAGTAAGTGTTAAGTGTCTGAGGCTGGATTTGAACTCAGGTCTTCCTTACTCCAGGGCTGGTGCTCTATTCACTGTGCCACCTCGCCATCCCTGCTTTTGCCTTTTTTTTTGTATCCCCCAGTGGTTAGCTCTGAGTAGGTACTTAATAACTGTTTATTCGCTTACTGATTTTGAGGGAATATTTTTATTTTTATTTCTTTGTGTTTCACTATCACACAAGTGTAATTTTTAACTATTTGTTGAGACTGGGGATGCAAAGATAAAAAACAACCAGTTGCTGCCCTCAGGGTGTTTATATTTAATCACTTTAGTCAAAATGGCTGAGGGGACATATTGTAGGATAGGATAGAGGCAAAGCAGAGATGTAGATTAGTATTTTAGGGCAATTAGAAGAGGGAGGGCATACATTTAGCTCTGGGATTTTGAGCTGTAAGTTTGAGCTTCCTGAGACTGTTTGAATTTTTCACATTGTCCCCACTGCAAAATGGGTACTTTAAAGTCCTGATTTTGGGTACAGGCTGAGGGTATTCTCCTTTCCCTTCCTTTCATGTTAATCACCAGCGCCCCTTCTCCTCCCCAATATTGGGGAAGAAACATTCCTACAGCATTTCCTCCTGGATTGATTGCTGTTGTCATCCCCTGGGAAACGGTAGGTTTGAAGTAAAGCTTGCAGAATATTTTACATGAGACAAACCTGATTTATTTTTTCCATGTATAATTCTTTGGCAGAAATTTTCCATTTTCCTTTTTAAAATTTTTTTTTCAAATTTTGAACCTAAACAATTGAAAAAGTATTCCTATAAAGAAAAAAAGAGGATTCTGTATGAAGCTGTCAATTTCCATTTCACATATTTGCTTTTTAAAGTATATAATAAATTCTGTATATTAATTTCAAAGCTGACCTGCTTATGTGTATTTCATTGGGAGCTTCCTTCTGTTTTCTTCTTGCATTATGTGTGTGTGTGTATGTGTGTATGTATGTATATGTATGCATAGATATATACACACACATATATATTTCAATGACATTATTTGGCAATACTATTATTAACAGTCCTTTTCTCCATTCCCATCCCCAATTAAAAATTGATTGAAAGAAAGGGGGGAAAAAAACTTATAACAAAGAAGCATAGTCATGCAAAATAACACAGTGGCCATGTTTGTTTTCACATCTCAGCACCTTGAGTTCCTCCCCTCTCTGTAAGGAGACGGGTTGACATGCTTCATCCTGGGTCCTTTGGAAACATGGTTGGTTATTGCTTTGATCAGACTTCTTAGGACTAGCTTAGTTCACTTAGGAAGAAAATATACGTATGCCCAACAGGAACAGGGGTGGGCAAAAGGATAAGTGTTGGGGAGGGTAAATTTTAGAATAGGGAATCTAGAAGTCCAAATTTAGTGTAGCACCATACTTGCATATGAGCCTTTGAAAGTTTCAAAATAAAGATGTCTCTTCATAGGGTTTTAAAGATTAAGATGAGCTTTGTCCAGTACTCACTTCCATTGAAGAAGGAAGCCATACAGACTTGGTTTTTTTTTTTAAATAAATGAAGTGAAGACATTCTATTACCTTTGAGGAGAACCAAACCATAGAACTGTAGATTTAGAGCTAGAAGGAAAAGGTCATCTAGCCTGCCCTGCTTCCCATTTTACAGTGACAGAAACTGAGGCCCAAGAAGTTATAAATTCAGAACTACTCCAGATCCATTACTCTATTATTATTCCATGTTAGGCTAGTTTGCTTTTCTTCTCCAGGTGGAATTTTCACTATGAACCTACCGGCCTTCCTTTTTCTCAGTTCTAGTCACAGATCTTCCTTTACCAGCTAAGTAGCTTAAACTGAAGGGCTTGTAGTTTGGTGGGCTCTAGCCCCAATGCTCTTCCTCTTTCTCCTCCTCACACTATCACTATTACCAACTGAAAGGAGAACTCATACAAAAATAGAGGTAGAACAGAAGCATGAGATCATACCATCCCACTCCAGGAAAGTGACTTCCCCTTTCTGGCACTTAATTTCCTAATCTCTAAAATGAGAGGGATAGACTATAAGACTTCTAAAGTCCTGGGCATCTTTAAGTAAAACGGGTCTATGATCAAAGATAGTGAGCTCATTGTGGGTATATTGAACTTTTGAGGTATCAGTAAGGGTACTTAAGTGGAGATGACCAGCAAGAAGATGGAAATGTGTGTCTAGAGTTTAGAAGAAGTAATGGGACTAAAGAGGGAATCATTGGATGAGATCACCAACAGAAACAGTGTGTGTAGGATGGACAGATGACCATTATGGAGATCTTCTGTTT